>PVHP010033885.1:0-19391 GCA_004024765.1 Zapus hudsonius
GCTGATTAATGTAATGTATCACATTAATCCACTTGCGTATGTTGAACCATCCCTGCATCTCTGGGATAAAGGCAACTTGGTCTGGTTGGATAATATTTTTTTTTACTTTTTAAATATTATTTATTTGCAAGAAGAGAGAGAGAGAGAGAGAGAGAGAGAGAGAGAGAGAGAGAGAGAGAGAGAGAGAGAGAATTACACACCAGGACCTCTGAGGTTGGATAATATTTTTGATGTAGCATTGTATTCGGTTTGCTAGGACTTTGTTCAGGATTTTTGCATGTAAGTTCATCCGAGATATGGGTCTATAGTTCTCTTTTCTTGTTGCATCCTTGCCTGGTTTGGGGATTAGGGCAATGGAAGCTTCATAGAAGGTGTTTGGAAGCCTTCCCTCTTTTTCTATGCTTCTAACAAGCTTCAGAAAGATTGGTTTCAGCTCTGGGATGAAGGCTTGGTAGAATTCAGCTGAGAAACCATCTGGTCCTGGGCTTTTCCTTTTGTGAAGGTATTTGATTACATCTTCAATCTCTGTGGGTGTGATAGGTCTATTTATTGTTTCTATCTGCTCTAGGTTAAGCTTTGATAGTTGGTAGGTGTCCAAAAACCTGTCCATTTTGTTAATTTAAAAATATTTTATTTATTTTAGAGAGGCAGAAAAAGGCAGAAAAATTGAGTATGGGCATGCCAGGACCTCTAGCCACTGCAAACAAACTCTACTTTTGTGCCACTTTGTGCACCTAGATTTATTTGGTAGCTGGGGAATCAAACCAGGGCCATCCGGCTTTTAAAGCAAGTCAAGGCACAATTTTTGAAGAGACTCTCCTTTCTCCATGGTATGATTTTGACCTCTTTGTCAAATATTATGTGGCTGTAACTTTTTAGATTTATTTTGATAAATAATAATAAATAATACATATTCACTCCATTGATCTACATGTCTATGTATAGGCACACAATACAATCTTTTACTGTGGATTTTAGAATTCTTTTCTAGGTTTGTGAAAAATGTTATTGGAGTTTTGATGGGTCTTTTGTTAAATCTATAGTTTATTTTCCAATAATATAACTATTTTTACAGTAGTAACTCTGCCAACCCTCAAGCATGGACACTCTATCTTCTAATATCATCTTCAATTACTTTGTTCACAGTTTTAAGGTTTTACCTACATAACTATTTCAAATTCTGTCTAACATTTATTCCTAAGAACTTTAGTTTTTTGTTGAGGCTCTTATGAATAGTTTTTTTTCCCATTTTTTGGCAAGCTTGTTATTAGTATATAGAAAAGTTACCGAAGTCATATTGTGATTTTATAGCCTGTTATTTGCTGAAAGTGTTCTTTCAAATCCAAATATTTTCTGGTAAAGTCTGGGTCTTTTAGTACACAATCATGTCATCAACAACAGGGATACTTTGATTTCATGCACATATATGTAGACATGTATTTCTTTCCCATGCCTTCTTGTTCCATTGCTCTGGCTATGAAAAACATTGAGCAGATACTAAGGGACATGTACAACATTACCAAAGGGACCAAGATAGAATACTAACATGAGTAAAGAAGGAAAAAATAAGGAAGAGAAATGACTAATACCTCTCAAATTTGATGACGATTTTAATACAATTATTAACCATGATTTGATATATTGTATGAGCAAATCTAATGATAGTGCCCCTATTTCCCTCCTCTCTGTCCCCAATCCACTTGGTGTCCTCCTCATTGGGCATACTGGATCAGTCCATGGATTAGGGGGTTATGAATTATACAAGAGGTAGCCAGTTCCCAATCCCCCCAACCCACTTTGTGTGTTGTTGATGAGGTATGCAAAAAATATGCAATGCTTCACGAATTTGCCTGTGTCATCCTTGTGATGGGGCCGTGCTAATCTTCCCTGTATCATTCCAATTTCTCTTTATTTAAGTCAAAAGTGATAAGATATAGAAATAAGTTAGAATTTAGAAAAGGTTACAAGCGCAAGAATTTGTAAAAATATGTAAATTTGTTTACATAAAATCAAATCAGGTCATCAAAATATAGGACACATATGTAACACAACTGAAAGGGAAACCGATAATTTCACAATCATTAATAGAGATGGTAATACATCACTCTCAATAGTATATAAAAGAAGACTGGAAAAGAAGCAGAAATTGAGTACTTAGAACAATAAACCCACTAGATGAAACCAACATAGAGAAAACACTATGTCAAGAACACAATGAAGAGACTACACATGAGCGTAAGGGACATTATAAAAATAGGTCATGTGGGCTGGAGAGATGGCTCAGTGGTTAAGGCACATGCCTCCAGTGCCTAAGGCCCCTGGTTCAATTCCCCAGGACCCATATAAGCCAGACACCACAAGGTGGTGGCCCTAGTCCTCTCTCTCTCTCTCTCTCTCTCTCTCTCTCTCTCTCTTTCTGTATCTCTCTACTTAAAAATTAATAAATAAAATAAAATTCCTATAAAAATAGGTCATGTAGCTTTTCCCAAGTAAAATTTAAGTAGTTATAAAACATACAAAGTGGAGACTGGGGAGATTGCTCAATGATTAAAGGCACTTGTTTGCAAAAACAAATGGTCCAATTTCAATCATCTAGAATCCATGTGAAGCCAAATGCAAAACGTGGCATATGAATCTGGAGTTCATTTGCTGCAGCAATAAGTAAGCCCTGGTGTGACCTGCCCACAATACAAATAAGTAAATAAATACATTTTTTTGAAAATCATGCAAAGTATGTCTCTAACCATCATTGGATGAAGTTAGACATTGGTTACAGAAAGTAAAAGGTAAATTCAAAAATTTATGGAAATTAAATGACATGTTTTTAAGAAACAAATGATTCAGAGGAGAAAAATTTAAAAATAAAATGTGTTTTTGAAAAAACGTATGAAAACTTATCAGCCATAGTGAAAAGGAGAAAAATTAAAATTATAAACACATGTAGTAAAGACAAAAGTAATACTTCAATCTGATAATTTTAAAACAAATAACTAGAGAGAGAGAGAGAGAACAAACCTGATTCAGAATACGAGCCTGGTAGCTTTTTTATAGTCATCTAGGGAGAGAGGCCCAAGGCCTTCTTGTCTGCCCCTAGCAGAAATAGACCTGACATCTGACCCAGTCTCATCCAAGATGGCTGCAAGCAACAACTTCATTGACAACTTCCTGCCACTTCTTCAAGTTTCCCAGGGGTTAGCACATCTGTGGGATAACCCTTCATGAGTCAGACTCAAGCCCACCAACCAATCAGGCCTCTCCATAACACAGCTGAGTCTGTTGATGAGGCTCACATTAATTGAATGGTTGACCTATATAAATGAGTCTAACCATATAACAATGTGTGTGAATTTCTCTCATGGCTCCTTGCTCTCTCTTGTGTTGTTGACTCTTGGCTCTTTTGGTAAACTTTTGACTGTTTCCCTATGCAAAAGGCCTACTCTCACCCTCCTTTCTTCTTTCCAGCCAGCCTGGGAAGGGAGGGAATTTCTTTTGGCTTGGGCTTCTTGCTTTTCTTCTTTCAGAATCCTAACTCTCCCTAAAATAAATCTCATAATTCATAATTTATCCTCCTCTGAGTCTGCACTCTAATTTTTAATCTTTATTATTGTCAATTAGATACAGTGTATGAACAAATCTTATTGAGGTACCCCCATTTCCCTCCTCCCTGTCCCCAACCTACTGGTGGCCCTTCTTGGTGGGCTTACTGGATCAGTCCATGGGGTAGAGGGTTATGGATTGTACAAGAGTTACCCAGCCCCACCCATTTTGTGTGTTGCTTCTGAGGGAAGCGATGTCTCTGGATATTTTCCTCCACCATGGCTCTTACAATATTTCCACCCCCTCTTCCACTCAGTTCCCAAGTCATGGTGGGTGAGCTATTAAGTCTGCTTTATTGTTAAGTTCATGATAAGTGTCTCTGGACTTCTGCTTTGGGTTGTGTTGGATATAATTGGTGTCTGTCTCCATGACCTATTCTGGATTATCTGACTTGCTGTGATGATAGTTCTCTTGTTTCTCTGCATACTTTCTCATAGGATTCATTTGTGGCCTACATGATAGGTCAGGGGTGGTTCATCTCTTGCTGGGTTGTTGGCCATCATCCTGTGTCTTGTTGGTGGAGTTTGGTTGACCTTAGCTCTCTCACTGCCTTCTGAAAAATACATACAGAATCTTTATTGGAGAGTGAGATCAGTATAGGTTAAATGAGACAAACATTGCTAATTTGGCAAGATTCTATTGAGTGTAGTCTCTCTATAGTTCTCTGGTAGTGGGGATTTCCCCTTGGAAACCACGGTTTTGGTTCCCATATGATTTTTCCCTGGATCCCAATTCCAGTTAAGGGTTCTTTGTCACTGAGTGGATCTCTTGGCCAATTTGAAAGCTGTTGATTACATCCCCCCCCCCAGGTTTTGGTGTCACTAATGAGCAAGAGATCACTTCTTGACTTTATGATCTCTCCCATAGAGCAGTATGTTCAGAATTCATGTGACATCAGTCTGAATTTTACATCGGTGGTCTCTGCTATCTCTACATTTCAGGGACCAATTTCCCCTGGCAGCTCATGTACCGCCTAGCCTACAAGTACTACACATGCTACCATCTGGAAACTGGTTACCATTCTGAATCTCTCGGTATTATGAGATGACTTTCTGTAGTTTCTTCAGTAATAGGATCATACTGTTGGCCGGGACAGGTATTCAAGACCTTAGACAGAAGCCTGTCTTGTTTTGAGGACCTCGTGGGTCTCTTTGATCAACAGCTCAGTGTGGGAAGGAACTGATAACTGGGATAGGGAGATGCAGGTCTGCTCAATTTTTCATAGGGTTAGGCTTCCTCCCATTCTAATCATGGCCCCTCTTACCAGGTGATGCCCACAGCTTCCTCAAGAGTTTACTATATGTCAGTAAGGATTTTATAGTTTTGATTCATTATTGCTTTAGCTAATTTTATAAGTCCCTTCAACCTCCCATTCCTTCCCCACATTTCTTCCATCTCCTTTTATATTGTTTCATTTCACCTGTCAGGTTTGCTTAGAGTTTAAGCTTAACCTAGTTAGGACCTGCATATGAGGGAGAGTTTGTAGCATTTGGGTTTCTTTTCTTGTGTGAGTTCACTAAGTATGATCTGCTCCAAATCCATCCACTTTTCTTTAAGTTTCATTATGTCATTTTTCCTTTCAGCTGAGTAGAAATCAACCCAAGTGCCCATCTCTGGAAGAATGGATATCAATTTTTTTTATATGAACAAGGACTCAAAGTTGAGTTCCACAGGCCTGGGATCTCCTGCATTTCCATGGAATCTAATCCCTGAACTCCAAAGTTTTTCATGAAAATCTCTTATCAAGGGTATTATAAGGATAATATTAAACATTAGAGAAGAAGTAAATGAAACAAAGAATAGAAAAAAGGAGAAAACAAAAGAAGAAAAATTGGCTATTTGAAAATATAGACATAATTGACAAATGTTTAGCTAAATTCTTCAGAAAAAAGACATGGCTGTCATGCAGAAATGTAAGTTGGTATATGCAAATAAAGTAGAGAAATATACAGTAATGAAATAAAAGACAGACAGCATTTGATAAAATTCAACACACTTTCATGACAAACAATACTCAATAAACTAGGGAGCTTTTTCTGAAAAATAAAATCAATGAGTGAAAAACACATTTGATCAGGAAAGATTGAATCAAGACAAGGATGTGAACTTTTGACATTTTATTGTAAATATTATTGGAATTTTTAACTAAAGAAAATAGTCAAGAAAAAAAATAAATGGTATCCAAATTTGGATGATAATGCTATTAACAGATAATATAATCTTGTAAATGCTAAATATTCCACAAAATGCAAGAAATAATATATGAATTCAACAATGTGGTAGAATGTAAAATCAAAATGCAAAAGTAAATAAAGATAATTCAATTTACTAAAGTATGAAAAGAATAAAATAAGGAATTAATTTATTGAAAGTTATAAAAGACAGAATGAAACTTTGAAAAATATTTCTGAAATGTTAAAGATTATATAAATAATGATAAGCAATCTCATGGCAGATTTAATATTCTTATAAAATATCAATGTTTTCAAATACAACCTAAACACTCAAAGGTAATACTTAGCAAAGAACAATTAAGGACAAGTACTTTTCTCAGTATAGAAATACATATCTTAAGATGGATCTGGAAAAAAATTATACTAAGTGAGATAACTGAGGCTCAGAGAGACAAACTCTCAGATGTGGATCTTAGCTCTGAATATTTAGATTTGTTTATAAGTTGAAGTAAGAATCAGCAATAGAGATCAAGAAACTAGAATGAATCAGGGAGGGAGAAGAATCTAGAGGGAATAGGGAAGAGACAGTAGATAGGCAAGCATAGAAAGAGAATACCAAAGGGAGAAGGGATAAATGAGGTCAGGGGAAAGAGGGGAAGGGGAGGAGGGGAGGGGTAGAATACACTCTTGACTTACCATTGAGCAAAGAGGAAAATCAACAGACAAATTATATGCCTACATTTATAAAAAGAAAATAAAAATGACCCCAAATACATAAACTAACTTTAAGCCTCAAACAACAATAAAAATGGAAATTTAATACTAGTAGAAAGACAAAAATCATATAAATTAGTACATAAATAAGAGAGCAGAAAATTAATGGGCTAAGTCAACACAGGTTTTTAAAATTAATTTATTAATTTATTGTTTATAATTAGAAACACTGTATGAAAAAGCCATGTGTTTGTACCCCCATTTCCCTTGAATGCCCTCCTGAGTGGAATTGCTGGGAAGGTCCATGGGATGGAAGGCTAGGGATTGTACAAGCAGCAGCCAGTTTTTTTTGGTGGGGGCAATGCCTCTGGACATTCCCCCCACCATGGCTCTTATAATCTTTCCACCCCCTCTGAAAATTCCCTGAGCCATGTGGGGGGGGTGAGTTTTAAGTCTGCTTTACTGTTGAGCTCTTAAGAGTGTCTGTGTTTCTGGTTTGGAATAAAAAAAATTGAGTAGCCACAGTGTCTGTCTCCATTACCATTACCCTTTTTTTTCCTTATAAAAAGAGAGGCACCATCAATACAAATATGAATGAGTGGGAAATTATTAAATGACAAATAAAACAAGGGAATCTATAAATAATTTATATACTAACAATTTAGAGAACCTTGAAGACTTGGAATCAAGGATGAAAATGAAGAAGTAGAATACATGATCATAACAATGAAAATAAGGAAATTGATTCAGTAATGAAAATCCTTCAAAAAATGAGATGCTCAGGACTAGACGGCTCTAGAGGAGAGTCATGTCAAACATTTTAAAAGGGATTATCCCAAGCCTTTTTAAACTCTTCTGCAAAGTAATAAGGAATAATCCAAACTTTTTATGAGACTCAAAACACCTTAGTACCAAAACCAAAACGATAGATTACATGAAGTTATAGGTGAGCAAACTTCATGAATTTTGATGCAAAATCCCACAGAATATATTATCACACTGATGTTAAAAGCACATTTAAAGGGTTACACAGAAAGGAATGTAAGATTTATTATTGGATTTTAAACATTCACTATTCTCAAATAAATAAATGGAAAATACCATATGGAAAATATAGAATATAATAAATACACAACCAATTCACATGTGGTCAAACTATTTTGTGAATTATATTTAGTTTCTTGATTAAGCATAAACTCTCCACAAATTTACATAGAAAAGTACCTTCAGGCTACAGCAAATCTAGAGGCAGAGAACATGTACAGTCATCCCTTCTTTGGACCGTATTTATAGCAATATGTCATTGATGTTAAAGAGTATCATAAATTATTTATTATACTTTTGTCAGATGGCTGACTTCATGCATGAATTTGGGCTAGTTTCTTGACCTCTGTTCATTTTAACAATCCATCTTTAAAGTGTAGGTAATTATAATGTCCTTTTTAACAGTGTCTGTGAGAATTAAATTTATATAACACAACAGAAAGAATGTAATACAATTCCAGATACCTACATACTCAATAAAAGCTTTCTACTACTATGATTGTAGGTGCATACAGAGATGTGTAATATATAAGTCCTTTTAAACATGGTGTTTTCATTAAAATAGTAGGACTCAATATCAAGATGATAAAAGTGCTGTGATAACTAATTAATGCAAGGCATCAGTAACAGAGATGTCAGTATGTACTATGCAGGTGGCAAACAACCTGACAGATTAAGCTATAATGATAATTGAGGTCTAATGAAACAAGTTTTGTGGTGGATAAGTAAAAAATTATATCTAGTGCAGAGAACACCACCAACTGTATAAAATTTTAACAAGGTTGGTATTAATGCATTAACCAACTAGATCACTTTGCTTCTCTGTGAGGAAGAATATCTAAGCCATATCTAAAGTAAATGAATACTTGTAAAGACACAATATTGAAAAATTTAACATTTAATTTGTTTCTGTAGAAATTCCATATGTTACCATAAAGATGTTTCTTATGCAGTTTGAGGTGATCATAGACTCTAGATTGAATATCCTGATTATTCATGGAAAAGAAATTTCCTTATAAAAATTAATCATGTAACTAATTTTATATTTTATTTAAGTAACACTCACTCTTAGTTTTACATATTATCATACCATATTACCTATATGTGATGGTTAAGTTTTGTTGTCAATTTGACCTTTTAAGTAATCTTGGGTGGGTCTCTGAGGATGTTCACAGGAAGGCAGCCTCTCAGTAGGGGGCAGGATGTAAAGAACCTCAAAGAAGCTAGAAGTAAACATCCTTTCCTGTGTAGGCAGTGCAGGAAGGAAATTCCAGAAACTCAGGAAGTCGTTAGGTCTGGGGAAGGGTTGTAAGACCCCATCCTAAGGCCATATATATATATATATATATATATATATATATATATATATATATATATATATATATATATATATATATATATATATATATATATATGAAGAAATTCTCTTTGGCCCTATCCCTGTTTGCTGTTCAGTGTATGTCCTGTTGGTGATGGGTTTTGCTCTCTGCTCGGACCTGTGAAAGGGGAGCAGCCTCTATCACATTTTGGAACTTCCCCTAGATCTATAGCTACTAATTAATACTTTCCTCCCCCAAATTGTGCCTGCTTTGGAGATTCATCCCAGCAGTGTGCAGGTGACTACGACACTATATCTATAAGAAAACATGCAATACATACTTAGCAAGTGATATAAAGTATGAAATCACTGAAGAGTATTGTAGAAGGCATTCTATGATTAGAAATCATTACTAAACAGAATCAACAGCATTATGCATTATTTTTTATTTTTCTTAATAAACTCTAAGACTGCTTTCTTGCAATTTTAGCAAAAGTGTACTTTTTGTTTATTTAATTGTTTTTTAATAAAGTAGAAACTGTATGTAGAATTCATGTGTTGGTATCACCATTTCACTCATCCTGCCCCATTCCACTGAAGGCCATCCTAGTGGGATTGCTGGAATGCTCCATGGAATGGAGGGAGGGCTATGAGTTGTGTGAGCAGCAGACAGTGGTGGGCAAGGTGCAATGCCTCCAGATATTCCCCCACCATGGCTCTTACAGTCTTTCCTTCCCCTCTTCCCCAAATTTCCCTGAGCCACTGTGGGTGTTTTAATTCTACTTTAGAGTTGAGCTCTTAGCAGCCTCTGGATTTCTGCTTTGATCATTTAGAGTATCCTTAGTGTCATATATATTTAATTCTGTGGTTACTTTATTTGATTTTTTGTTTCCTTTTTATATAATGTTCCTTTCTTTTTTTAATTGTCCATAATGAGTTACATTATTTAGTGGGCAAACAATGAGCTGTTATCCCCAATTCCCTGATGCCCCCCTCCCCCATCCCCAATAGTAGGGAATCATGGATAGCCTAGTACTCAGCCCGGTCCTTCTGGCCCAAGTGTGTTGTTTCTGAGGGGTGCCATGCCTCTGGATAGTCTCCCCCACCACGGCTCTCACAATCTTTCTGCCCCCTCTTCCATTCAGTTCCCTGAGTCGTGGTGGATGAGTATTAAGGGTGCTTTAATGTTGTGTGTTTAGGGGGTCTTTGTGTCGAAAATCGTTGGTTTCTGTCTCACTGGCTTATCCTGTGTTGATTGAATGGCTGTGGCTTTGGCTGTAGGTCCCTTGTTCATCCCTTCATTCTCTGCGGGGTTCCATATGGATCCTTCACGATATGACTGTGGTGGCTCCTCTCTTGCCAGGATCTCAGCTCTTGGCCTACAGTCAGTTGGTAGGGTTAGATGGGCCCCAGCTCTCTCACTGCATCCTGAAAAAGGCTATAATGTTCCTTTCATATGACATGAAATACAAAAAAAAGTCAATTTAATGTTATCTATGTGACTTTTTTAGTATCTATCTGTTCATCTATGTACTTAGATTCTTGTTCTAAAGTCAGAGGATGACATCTCTTCAGCTGTAATTCTTAATCATTCAATAGACTGGAATTGCTTAAAAGACAATTTATATAAAAGGATTTCATACATTTCATATTTTTTTGATAAAACACATCTGTTTACTGGTTTGTGGCTAAGAATTCAATGTTCCTTGGTTAAATGAGAAAACAGGATGTGTTGGTTACACTATATTATAGTGTATGGTTGATATTTCCTTGGAAAACTTTTATTTCAAGGTTTTATAATTATCTTTACTTGGTATTAAAATTACATCTCCAATGTCCAGTTCCACATAAGATGGGTACCCATTATTCTCTAGTCCTCTGTTTCAGAGCTAAAATCCTCTTGATAGAATACAAAAAACAGACATAAGACTCCAAGTGAAGAGAAGGCAAGAATAAAACTGTTAGGAACAGTGACGCTTTGGTGATGACTTGGTGAGTGAGCTCCCTGAGTTGTCTGTTGTTTGCCATATATTCCAAACCAAGAACAGGAGAGGCTTCCAACTCAAGAACACGGGGCAATGCTGTAAAAAGTAGTTGTGATTTTAAAAAAAGAACTGGAGAGATTGCTTAGTGGTTATGGCATTTGACTGCAAAGCAGAAGGACCCAAGTTTGATTCCCAGGTACCCATGTAAAGCCAGATGCACAAGGTAGTGCATATGTCTGGAGTTCATTTGCAGTGCCTAGAGGCCATGGCGTGCCCATTCTCTCTCTCTATCTGCCTCTAAAATAAATAAAGGGTTAAAAAAAACAAAATAAAAAGGATAGCTCACCAATGACCCAGTTTTCATTGATTTCCTGTTGGAAGGAGGCTCATCTAACCATCCCACACTACAGTATTCTCAAAGTTACAGGGAACACTGAGGAAGAAGCAGGAAGATTGTAAGAGCTACAGGGTAAGTAGGATTAGCCTGAGGCATGGTTTCTTCTGGGAGGGCCTCCCAGATTGACCCCACAGTGAATATGAATAACCCTACTGAGTAGGGCCCTTAGTGGAATGCGAGCAGGGGAGAGGGGTTATAAAAGTATAGCCTTTAATTTAAAAAAAAATTAAAACAATAGTGATAGTACTGAACTGGATGCTTACTTCCATTCACCACACGATGGCAGCAATTAGCACCCTAGTTTCCTTTCCACTGTAGTCTTGCTGGGGTCCAGTAAGGAACTGAGGCCCATAACAACCTAGCAACAACACTTAACAAGGTGCTGTGAGGCCAGCTCATTCATATTCTCTTTCTTCAGTATTTCCAGTCCCAGCAGTGTG
This sequence comes from Zapus hudsonius, assembly GCA_004024765.1. NCBI lineage: Eukaryota > Metazoa > Chordata > Mammalia > Rodentia > Dipodidae > Zapus > Zapus hudsonius. The sequence continues at coordinate 11,670 of PVHP010033885.1, forward strand.
CTAAGGAAGATAAATCTCCATGCAATAGTGAGACTAAACAGTGGTATGAGAATTGACCTTCCTCCTATCATCCTCCCAATCCTTGGTCATTATGACCCAATTAGGGACTGAGCCTCGACCCTCATAATTATCAGGAAGATGGATCAGGTAGAGGGAGGTGAAGTAGTTGACAAATCAATTCACTTCTTTCTCCCTTGGTGTAGGTAGAGACACAACTCACACATCTTCAATGTCACTACTACAGGGTTCATAGAGTAGTGTCACTTGGGTTCAGTGAAGCATTCATTAATTTTTTTGTTGCTTCCATAAATGTCTGGCAAATGCAACACATTTAAACACTGATCTTCAATTAGAACATACGAACAAAGATTACACTGAAAGAGCAGAAGCAAAATAAGTGAAGAGTCAGTAAAGAATGACACACAGATTGAGTCCGCCAGGTGTCTCATTTCTATACATCCTCACCAACATTGAATGTCATTATTTCTCAGCTATCTAAGTTGCATTTTTAATAATTACAAGTGAAATCATGAATCACTTTTGCATCTGTTGCAGGTTTATTGGGGAACTTGATTATTTTTCCTGCAAATTTCTTATCCATTAATTTTCTTATGCTTTTCTATTTTGCCATTTCTTATTGATTTGAATTGGTGATCTCATCAGCCTTAGTAGTCAGGCAGGGTTTGAGCTGTAAGTGGTCACTGACTAACCATGAAGAATCCCCTCTGATCCATTCATCTCAGTTTGTCTTAGAAACACTACTCAATGTACTATATTCTATTAACATATTAGGAATTCTAGATTTGACTTATGTCCTAAATATCATGTATTGACTAGTTCCTACAGTTTCCATTGACATAATGCTATATTTTCAACATGCAAATGAATGTTAATATTTGCTTATACTCCTGTATGGCATTTTTTCACTATGCTTTCTTTTCTTCCATTTATACATCACTGTTTTAATTATTAGATAATTAGAACAAGATCTTGCCATGGTTATTATTCATTCAAATGTATGTGTTATGTCTAGAGCACTGCTACATTTTGGGATGTGAATGATAAAAAATACTGTCTTCATATATTCTGAAGGAAGATATGTAGTAACAAATAGCATTGATCAATACATAAAGTACTTACTATTTTACTTGGTAAGAGCTATGAAAAAAATTAAACAAACAAAACAGATCATTATTTTGGAGTGAAGTGGAATGGTAGTTCAAATTATCATTTGGAAAAGATAAAGGAACAAACACTGATAAAAAACTTGATGAATTTTCCAGATACAAGGGAAAATTTTTAAATCTTAGAAGTGGCATGTATCCAACATGGTCTAGGGAAACATGGGAGCTGATGTGGGTAGAGAAGAGAGACCAAATAGATGGAATAGTAGAACTTAAGACCAACCAACCACAGGGTAGTTCTTGTATGCAGTTTTCATTGTCTCTTTGAATGCACAGAGCTACTGCAGAACTCCAACCAGAACTCAGAGCACTAGCTAAGGACAGGTTTCGATATTAACCACATTATGGAACTAGAATTCTTTCTCTCTTATCTTCTGCTTACCCACAGCTTCTGTGAGGCCATTCATCTCTCCCTAGGTTAACAATGCTCTTTCTCCTGAACATATCCCCCTAATGACATTGCTTAATATATTCTGATGGAAATGACATTAGTTTTCACAAGTATGGAGAAGTCAGACACATGTATAAGTTCTGACAATATATGTTTTCTAGAAAGGAACCCTTGAGTGTGTGCATGCCTGAGTGTGTGTGTGTGTGTGTGTGTGTGTGTGTGTGTGTGAGTGTGAATATTTGCATACATCTAGTTTATAATCATTGTTTGTTCCTTCATCTTCACTAATGGTAATTTGAACTACCATGCTACTTCACTCCAAAATAACTGTTTTGTTCATTTTATTTTCTTCATATCTCTTAACACAAACACACACACACACACACACACACATGCACAAAAGGACCTTAAAGACATATGTGAAGATCATTTGATTTCTCATTAAATAGACCTAGAATGTTTATAATTAACAATCATTCTTCCAGTTTCTTCTGCTTTTCCTTTTTAGTTCTTAGTATAAAGAGTTCATATTCTTTCTTTCTAAACTGCTACATGATATCACTTCGTTTACACAAATTTTATTAGTGAAAATTAGATCAGCAAGGTGGTTAAATTACTTCAATCTGTGTACTAATCTATTTTAATATTGTCTCACTTCAGTATAGTTTCACATTTTCTGTGAGTGAAATAAAATGCAAGAGTTTTATGCCTATTGTTTTAACTTTTAGATATGATTTACATACAATTACAGATTTTGCATCTAATTTATGATAGGCATAATGAGGACGTTAAAATAGTCTAATGAGGACGTTAAATACATTCATATGTCAAAATGTTTTACATTACACTTATGTTCCTGGAATAACAAATCATTATTGTGCATTTTATAGTTAGGACTGAAAATTGTGATTACCCTTGGAACCCAGTTTGCAAAAGAACCTTAATTTTTTTACTATTTCTATTACTTGCAAGGCCTCACTTGTCTTCCTGAAAGCAAGCCATGTGATTTGATTCATATTTCAGTGTTGCTTTTAAACTGGCTCGTTGTGCTTGAATTAGCACTTACCTTGACAGTTGCACAGAATTAAAGAAAGGATCTCTTCTTTTTGCACACATATTTTACTACCAAATGCATATGTTTATAATTTTAAGATATCATATCCATGCTTTTATTTTTAACTCATTCTAGGCAAGTATAGCCTTCCCTTAATGGTAGGCATTAAAACGATCACTGAGTGAAAATATCAGCTATAGATTCTTGCTGCTTCAGCTAAATATGACATTTTAATTTAAATTAAATTAGTCAATATACATGAAGCACTTTATCAATTTTAAAGTGCTCTACATGTGATATCTAGCTATTTAATTAAATTTTGACATCTGGCATCAGGTTTCAGGAGGAAATGAATCAAAGAATTATTTTAGGAAGTTCTGTCTTCGGTCATTTGCAAAAATGTGCCAGAAATCAATGCCTGCTCTCTCCAATATTATTAAATATTTGATCACTTTAAGATAATTTAATTATCTTTTTAGTCATTGTTTTAAGTAACTACCCCTTGGAAGAATTTTTTAGAGAATAACTCTAGAACTCTTTCAATGGTAGATATATTCTGTCATTTAGAAAAATTAGGCTTTCTGAAATCATAGAAGGATGTTCAGTGTGCATATAAATAATTAGCAATCTGGAAATATATAATATCCACATTACTGCAGATCATTTTTTCAATGAAATATAAATTGATAATGCTGTAATCTGGAAATTATTTTTGGTTGCCAAGACATGGTGGCATAATCATACTGACCCAAGTCTCTTCCTCAGCAGCTGTCCCTTGGTAATTGATAGGGCTTATTATAATAAGTACAGAAAAATAGTGTCATGTTGTTATTATGTCACAGAGTAGTGCTTGTATCTTTTGGATAACTACTTTTATCTTCAGTCCATTCTAACGACCTTTCTCATCTCACTTCCTACTTTCACACATCCAACCTGTATCTCATTCTTTTTTTAGTAGCCATTGTTTAATTTATTTTAAAATGTGAGTGAAATCAATATCTCTTCAGAAACACAATGATGGATTCAGTTCATAAGAAGGAATGTTTTGTCCTGTATCTCATTCTTTAAAATCTTTTCTTTTCATAGTAAAAAATCAGATTTTCTAGAGGGCACAAAGCCATCAAGACAAAACTTTCCATGGTCTTATTTAAGAGGATATGGGATCTATATTTATTAATAGTACCTAGGCTTTGCCTGTTCATTCTCATTATACAGATACAAAGCCATAAGGCTTTGGCTATAAATCAAGTAATTATTGCCACAAGACATATATTCCATAAACAGAAAGCATTATTATTTTCTCTAACTTCAAATGCAATATATATTCTTTTATATTCATTTTATATATTCATTGATTTTTGCAACAACACTATAAGCACTCTTTATGAGCCTGAGAACATTCCATGCAGCTGTGAATAAATCAAAGTCCTTGATTATGAGCGCTACGTTCTAGAAATAATAAAATAACTATGCATATTGTATAAAATTTTCTATGTTATATGAAAATCAATATGCCATGAATATAATATATTGTATTATGATTGACAATTGCTGAAATGAATCAAGTACAGGGTTCCTTGACAATGTATAAAAAGGACACCTTACCAAGATTGAATGCTTGGGGAAGACCTCCCTGTAAATGTGATATTTTTTTTTTCTGAGACCTAACTAGTAAGGAGGGTTAGAGTGTCCTAACCATAAAAGAAAAAACATTTTAGAAAGAGCAAACGTGACTGCAGTTCCTGAGAAGGTCCTTACTTTACCAAGAGTGAGAAGGCCTTAGTATTTAGAAAATAAGGAAAGAACTATAGAGTAGCATAATAATCAATATCAGATACTCATGATGAGCACAAAAAGAAGTAAAATTCTGAGTTCAAATTCCGATTCTGCCAAACCACAGTGTGTATTGCCTCTGACAGTTCACATACCTGTCTATACTTTATTTTCTTCTTCTGTAATGACCATGGTTTTAATGATTGAGATACTATTTATCAAACAGGAAGAATACTGGGTACAATGTAAGAGTAAATATTGTTAATATATTCTGAAAAAACTTTTACAGAAATAAGTTGTACCTATATGTTATAGTTTGGGTAGATATTAAGATAAACAATTGGACTTATAACTTATTAATGTAGGAAAAATTACTTAGTCTACCTCAGGCTGAAACAACATGTTAAGGATAAAAAAATAAATCCTGGATCACAATTTTATAGAGTGTCATCTCAATGCCTTTTATGCTCATTACCTTGACTTTTTAGTTCATGCTAATTTTTAAAATAAAATTCTTCTAAATTTTGGACTTAAATGAGTTGTGCATTAATGGATATGTAGAACATGAATATTCCTTGAAATTTAAGAGTTTTGTTGAATTTGAATTGACTTTAACCCTAATTTTGCATGTATGATAACAGACTAGATCAAGGGGTCATGTTTCTGTGGTCATGTAATACCCTGTGCTTCATATTGAGAATCATTCTATTTGAGTAATGAGATAGATAGGCCAGTGCCTCTCAAAGTCCCATGTGAACAAAAAGATTGCCATATGGTTTATATGTTAGGGCACAATTTCCTTCTCCAGCCCCTGAAGATTTGTACATTAAGATCTTACAATTAAAGCTTATGTTACTTTGTGCTGAAGTGTTTGTAATACAATATTCTAATCCACTTGATGAGTCAAACTTGCAGGACTCTCCCTACTCATTTCAGCAAATAGTAATTACCTATGAAGTCTAAGGAATTTGGTTAATTCTGTGCAAAACAAAAGGGAAAGAAGGCATATATCATGACATTAAGAAGATTATCCTCTCATAAGGAGGGGAAGGAGGATCTAACAGTAGGTGTAATAAGAAAAGAGAAAAAGAAAGGTCCAAACTGATATATAAGTGTTCAGCAGTAGAAAGTAAGTAAAACTCACAAACAAATCTAACTCTTCTGGGGTAGAATCAACATATGTGAGAGAACATGCAGTGCTATGTCTCTGAGCCTGAGTTACCTCACTTAGTATAATGTTTTTCCAAATACATCCATTTTCCTATAAATTTCATAATTTCACTTATCATTACAGCTGAATAGAACTCCATTGTATCTTCATCATCCATTCATCAGTTGATAGTCACCTTGGCTGAGTCCATTTCATAGGTATTGTAAATAGAACAGCAATAAACTAGGATGAACAAATATCTCTAACATAAGCATAGAGTTTAAGGGTATATGGCCAGGAACAGTATAGCTTGGTCATATGGTAGATCTATTTTTAGTTTTTTGAGAAACCTTCATATTGCTTTTCATGGTGTCTCTGCTCCAATTTATATCCCCAAGAACAGTGGATGAGGGCCCTTCTGTCCTCACCAGTTATTTGTTGTCATTTGATTTTTGATGGTAGCCATTCTGATCAGAGTGAGATGGAATCTCAAAGTAGTTGCTGGATCTTCTACTCTATTCCATTGGTCTCTGTGTTTGATTTCATCCAAGTACCATGCTTCATTTATCATTAGAGTCTTTTGGTTTAACTTCAAATCTGGTATGGTGAAATCACCAGAAGTAGTCTTTATTTTGAGAACATTTTTAGCTATCTAAGGCATTTTGTGCTTCTATATGAACTTTAAGATTACTTTTCTATTTCTGTGAAGAATGGGTTGGAATTCGATTGGAATTACATTAATTCTGTTTATAGTTTTGGCCATATGGCCAGTTTCACAATATCAATTCTTCCAATCCATGAGCATGGAGATCTTTCCATCTTCTCACGTACTCGGTTTTTTTCCCCTTCAATGTCTTAGTGTTTTCATTGTATATATCTTTCACTTCCTCAGCTAGTGATATTCCAAGATATTTAATCTGTTTGTGGCTATTGAAAATAGGACTGTTGTCCTATTTTTCAGTGTTTCTCTTTGGTATATTAAAAAAACATTGATTTTTGTTTTATTTCATGCCCCTTTGCTGTAAGCTCAAGGATTTTGTTTTGGGCACATTCTTTAAGGTGTCTTGAGCACAGAATCATATAATATGCAAATAAGGCTAATTTTACTTCTTCCTTTCCTATTTTTATCTCATTTCTTTCTCTTTTGTTATTGCACTAGCTTAGACTTCAAGTACTATGTTATATACCAGAGGGGAGAGAGGACACCCTCATCTTGTTAAAAATCATAGTGGGAATGCCTTGTGTATTTTTCCCCATTTAGTATGATATAGGTTTTAGGTTTGTTATATATAGCTTTATTATGTTGAGATATGATCCATCAATCCCTAGTGTCGCCAGCACTTTTATCCTGAAAGGGATGTTGTATTATTCTAAGGTCTTTTCTTTTTTTTATTGTCCATAATGAGTTACAACATTTAGTGGGCAAACAATGAGTTGTTTTCCTCGATTCCCCTCCCAACTCCGCTGGATAACCTCCCCCATGGGTCGTCTGGATCAGTCCTTGTGACAGGGGACCATGGATAGCCTAGTATTCAGCCAGGTTCTCCTGGCCATACCTCTGGATAGTCTCCCCCACCATGGCTCTCACAATCTTTCCGCCCCCTCTTCCGCAAAGTTCCCTGAATCGTGGTGGATGAGTAATAAGTTTGCTTTAAGGTTGTCAGCTTAGGGGTCTTTGTGTCGAAAATCGTTGGTTTCTGTTCCACTGGCTAATCCTGTGTTGATTTAATGGCTGTGGCTGTGGACCCCTTGTTCATCTCATCTTTCTCTGCAGAGTTCCATTTGGATCCTCCATGGTATGACTGTGGTGGCCCCTCTCTTGCCAGAATCTCAGGTATCGGCCTACAGTCGGTTGGTAGGGTTAGACGAGCCCCAGCTCTCTTGCTGCATCCTGAAAGATACAAACACAATCTCCATTGGAGAGTGAGATCAGTGTAGGTTAACAAATATACACAACTTTGGATTACCAGGATTCTATTTTTAGTAGCCTCCCTGTCAGTTGGTCCCATAGTGCATCTTGTCTTGGGAGCCTAAGAGTACGGGATCCGGTGCCTATCGCCCTGAATCCCAAGTTCCAGACAAGGGGTCCCCCTCACTAAGTGGAAATTGGCCAAATTGAAAGCTGTTGATAGCTAAAACTATTCTGAGTAAAAAAAAAAAAAAAAAAAAA
>PVHP010033886.1:0-19372 GCA_004024765.1 Zapus hudsonius
TAGTATATAATTTTGTTTCTTTAACCTTACAGACGAGAATTTGGTTACTGCTTAAGTTCTGAGGTACATTGGAAGAAGCTGGGTGCTCTTTAAATTCTAATCCCCAGGTCTGCCACTACAAGCCCAAAGAGGGAAGCTGAATTGTGAGAAAACTCCATTTGCAACTGAAGTATTGCTGAAGATAACTAGCTGATGCTGAACTAGACTTTTCATTTCTTTTCATATTTCAGCACCCAAAAATGTGCACTGTGACAGAATTATTGCATATGGAGAAGAGAAAGGCAACCTCATTGGAGATAAATATTTATGGCTGGGGATCCTCATGGTAGCTGGCTGAACTACTCTGATGAAGTAGCAATTATTGTTAGAAGGGTCCCTTTTTGCAAACACAGTCACAAGAATGATTTCTTATCGCTAAATGTAGGACGTGCTAAAGTGAATTAAAACAGAGACCAGACATGAAGAATAGCTGTGCAGAGAAAGCTAGTTCATCAGGGACTTTAAACTTGTTTGATGTTAATTTGTTGGTTTGAATGTGAATGTGTCCACAGGCTCTTGTGTAGTAGTGCTGTTCTGAGAGGTTACAGAAACTGTGGGAAGTCGAGTCTGACTGGCAGAGGTAGATCACAAGGTGAGGGTGAGCCTTTAAAGGTTGCAGCCCAGCCTGGCTTCCAACCATTGTCTAATCCAGGCCTCTCTGCCTAGATGTAAGTATCCATCACCATACATTCCCATTTCAATGGATGGAGCCTCTTCTGCTGGTATGCCTACATTCCATGATAAAACAAACTCCCTGAAGCTGAGCAAAATATGAACATTCCATGTCATGGTTTGATGCAGGTGTCCCCCACAAACAAACGTGTTATGAATGATCAACCCTTCGTTGATGGCAGTTTGGGTATTAGAACCTCGCTGGAGCTGTGTTGTTTGGGGCAGACTTAAGGGGTTATAAACCAGCTCTCCCCCTTGCCAATATTTGGTACACAGCCACTTTATGCAGTGCTATGGTGGAGGTGATGTCCACCCCTCTGCTCATGTCATAGTTTACTCTGCCATGATGGAGTCTCCCCTTGAGTCCATAAGCCAAATAAACCCATTCCTCCACAAGCCTCTTTTGTTTGGGTTCTTTCTGTGCAGCAACAGAGAAAGTTGACTACAACACTCCCTTTCTCTTAAGTTTTTCCATCAGGTATTTTTGTCATAAAAGGAAAAACTAGTAAAGAAAATTGTTAACAAGAAGTAAAGTCAATAAACCTGGCCATGTGGTTTTTAGGTCTTTGGAGTTAGTTGAGGAAAGGTTATGGAAGCTTTTGATGATGCAGATAAAAACACCCAAGAATGCTGTAAGCAGTATACTGGGCCCTTCTGGTAGTGTAACAGGGGAGTTGGGGATTGGAACTTAAGAGTACCCAGCTGATTTCAATGCACCTCAGAACTTAAGGAGTACCTGAATTCTTATCTATAAAATTAACGAATTAAAATTATAGACCAGCAGGGATAAGGTATAGTGGGAGACTTTATTTTAAAGAAAATGGAAAGTTACAGAGATCTCCAGACACTAGTGTGGAGAGAACATGTGGGAGAGGTTTTAGCCACGTATCTATAAAATCTGTGCTGCTCAGTCAAATAAACAGAAGGAAGGATATCAGAGGGCTCCCAAAATGAGGAAAAAGGCTTATGTGGCAAAGAACCCTAGCCTTACCCAAGGCTGGAACCTGGAGAGACTCAGATGTCCTGTTAGCAAGAAGAGAGAGAGAGAGAGAGAGACAGAGAGAGAGAGAGAGAGAGAGAGAGAGAGAGAGAGAGAGAGAGAGAGGAGAATTTCCTATTCCAGTGAGTATTTCCTGGCCCAGTTGAGCAGAGAAACAGCTGGTTGGTCTATCTGTGACCAATCAGTTTCAGAATTAAGTGCCCCTGAACTGTAGTTAGAGACACCTCACACTCAAGGGGAAGGGGTCAGGCATGGGATCTGTGGAACCTGCCTAAAAGTACAAATTAACCTGTCACAATCACCCCTCTGAACAAGTAACCCTAACTGCTGTTAAGTGTATTGGGGCACAAAATTGTTCATGAAAAAAAAAATCACCAGAAAAAAGTACATACATGTTTCTAAGAAAAATCAAACAAGAATACCCATTTTGGAACGTGGCCTTCTCCTCTCCCCGCCATGGCATGTGCTCGTCCCCTGATATCAGTGTACTCTGAGAAGGGGGAGTCGTCTGGCAAAAATGTCACTTTGCCAGCTGTGTTCAAGGCTCCTATCCGACCAGATATAGTGAATTTTGTTCACATAAACTTGCGCAAAAACTACAGACAGCCCTATGCCGTCAGTGAATTAGCAGGTCACCAAACCAGTGCTGAGTCTTGGGGGACTGGCAGAGCTGTGGCTCGGATCCCCAGAGTAAGAGGTGGTGGCACCCATCGATCTGGCCAGGGTGCCTTTGGAAATATGTGTAGAGGAGGCCGCATGTTTGCACCGACCAAGACTTGGCGCCGTTGGCACCGGAGAGTTAACACAACCCAGAAGCGATGCGCCATCTGCTCTGCCCTGGCTGCCTCTGCCTTACCTGCATTGGTCATGTCCAAAGATCACCGTATTGAGGAGGTACCTGAACTTCCTTTGGTGGTGGAGGATAAAGTAGAAGGTTACAAGAAGACGAAGGAGGCTGTTTTGTTACTTAAGAAACTTAAAGCCTGGAATGACATCAAGAAGGTCTATGCCTCTCAGCGAATGAGGGCTGGCAAGGGCAAAATGAGAAACCGCCTCTGCATCCAGCGCTGGGGACCCTGCATCATCTATAACGAAGACAACGGCATCATTAAGGTCTTCAGGAACAATCCCTGGTATTACTCTGCTTAATGTAAGCAAACTGAACATTTTGCAGCTTGCTCCTGGTGGGCATGTGGGGCGCTTCTGCATTTGGACAAAAGGTGCCTTCTGGAAGCTGGATGAATTATATGGCACTTGGCGTAAAGCTGCTTCCCTCAAGAGTGACTACACCCTGCCCATGCACAAGATGCTGAACACTGACCTCAGCAGAATCTTGAAGAGCCCAGAGATCCAAAGAGCTCTCCGAGCACCACACAAGAAGATTCACCGCAGAGTCCTGAAGAAGAACCCTCTGAAGAACCTGCGCATCATGCTGAAGCTGAACCCTTAAGCCAAGACCATGCGCTGGAACACCATTCTCTGCCAGGCCAGGAATCACAAAATCTGCATGGAGAAAGCAGTGGCGGCGGCAGTGCCTGCAGCAGTGCCCAAACCAGGCAAGAAGGGAGCTGCAGAGAAGAAGGGGACTGCAGAGAAGAAGGGGGCTGCAGAGAAGAAGGGGACTGCAGAGAAGAAGGGGACTGCAGAGAAGAAGGGGACTGCAGAGAAGAGAGTGACTGCAGAGAAGAAGCCTCTGCAGGTGAAGAAAGGAAGTAAGCCTGTAGGAACCTCAGTCAAAAGGCTGAGGAAGCCTTCCACAAAGAGGGCTACAGCTGCCAAGAAACCAGCAGCTGAAAAGAAACCAGCAGAGAAGAAAGCTGTCCCAGCAGAGAAGAAAGCTGCCCCAGCCGAGAAGAAGCCTGCAGCATAAACCCTAAAGTGCTTTGTTCCTAAGGGTCAAAGAGCCTATTTGAATAAAGCCCTGATCAGAGATGCAAAAAAAAAAAAAAAAAAAAAAGAATACCCATTTTCATCCTGCAGGAGGCAGGGCAAAGTACGTGGTAACCTTGTGTTGGGGTCTCTTTGCTAAATTCCCATAGTAGGAGCTCACAAAGCCAGAACACCTATGGAGACTTGGAGAGGAGTGGTAGGGAGATGGCCATGTGGTTGAAGACACTTGCTTGTAAAGTGTATTGACCCAGGTTCAACTCCTCAGCATCCACATAAGAGCCTGATATTCATTGCCACCTGTAAAATTCCAATTTTCTAACTTCTGTTTATAAAAATAATATAACATAATAAAGGTGACATAAGATCTATAGAGAAATATGAATAACCAACAACTGGTAATGATGGAACAATTTGCTAATCATATTTGAAAATAATTCCCAGATAACTTTACTGAAATATTTCTGTATCTATTAAAATCTTGCAAAACATTTTTGAAAATTTCTAAATAAATATGCCACTAAACAAATAAAGATACATGAGAGATTTGATATAAAAACTGCTGAGAAAAAGGAAAGGGAGAAAAAGCTCATTTTTATAATTCTTTCTCTCTTTCCTGAAATTCAATAAGAGAAAGATAAAAAAATATAGATTAAGTGTATCTTAAAGGAGGTCAGAAAAAGAATTAAATCCTTCATCACATATATGCGATTCAATCATTATAATGTACATTTTAAAAATAAAATCTGTAAAAACATTATTTAGAAAGAGAAATGGATATGATCAAGAAATACAATCTTAGTAGTAGTCAAGAAATGGGTATGGCTACATTTTCATCTGTCAAACTTTCCCAAACATGTGACTTGGGGGTCAGGACCCTGAATTTAGGGAAGACTAACCTGTGAAACTTTCGTATCTAAAAGTGTACTAACTGCTTTTTGGGAGCAGAGTCTGAGAAGTGGGAGGGCTAACTTCTGGTATTCCCAGCCCAAGAGTGCTAGCTGCCTCTAGCAGCAGCCTGAGCAAACACAAAGCGAAGAGAAATTTAGTTTAAGGCATCAGTAAACCTGTTGCATCTACTGTCACTGCTGCTCTGTGACGATGGCTTTGTCTTCCTCTGAGTGTAGGTACTCATTGGCAATTTTATTAAACTGTCAGAAACCAGTAGCATGTGAAAAAGTCGTACGTTGCTGAGCAAAGGGTAAGGGACTTTTGACTTTGGATAATCCTTAAACATTTGTTATAGGAAGGGATTTAGGGGTATGACCTGCTGGACTCTACTGATCCAGAACATACACACACTGTTATCACAAGAGCAATCACGTAAAGCCCACCTGCTGCCTTCAACAGATTTGTGGGATTGTAATTACTGACCTTGTCTTCGATGCTACGATCAGCAATTCTTATGCAGGTTTGTTTACTCTGAGTTGAGAGTCCAACCAGACAACTGAGGAAGAGTAGAAAGCTTAAGATCAGTCAGTATCTCTAAACATTCTTTGTCAATATTGGTTATCTATGCTGTTCAGGCAAAATCTACATCAAGGTACAGGAAACCCAGCCATATTGCTTTAAGTGGGTGGATTTATATAATGGGAAGATTAATTTTAGGACGTTATAATAGCATCTCACAGCAATAATATCAGTAAAGCCATTTGTAAGGTCCGTAAGAAATATTTCAACAGTTCTTTCCCATTGTTCACTTCCACAGTGTGTTCTTATAATTCATGCCCCCCAAACTGACCAGTGTTCTCATGGATACCATAGTCACATGCACAGATAGCACCTTGCTCTGTTTTTTTCTGAAGGAGTTGGGAGAGTGTTCTTCAAAAGCTCTACCTACAGGATACACTTTGGGATCGCAATTCTACCTCCTGGGAATCATCCAGTAGAAGCAGTTATGGAGAGATCCACAGATTTCTTCACTCAACTGAAGTGCTCAGTATAGTTTATAAGAAGAAGAGGTTGAGCACAATTTAAATGCCTTCCTTTTGGTAATTTTCCAAGAAAATTATTTTAGCCTTCAAAGCTATACCTATGATGAGAGAGATGAAGACTCATGTATTCATTCATGTAACATGATGTTATAAAACTTTTATACATACTTTATATAGTAAGTAGAAAGTGCAAAAAAAGAAGAGTGAGAGAGAGAGGGAGAGAGAGAGAGAGAGAGAGAGAGAGAGAGAGAGAGAGAGAGAGAGAGAGAGAGAGAGAGAGAGCGAGCGCCTTCCAGGGCCTCTAGCAACTACAAATGAATTCCAGATTCGTGTGCCACTTTGTACATCTGGCTTCCTTGGACAATGGGAAATTGAACCTAGGTTGTTAGGCTTTGCAGGCAAGCACATTAACCACTGAGCGATCTCTCTAGTCCTCTTTTGACAATTACAAATATGCCTCCCTACTAAGAACTAATTCTACTTTTAATTCAAAGTTGAGAAAGAGGAAACGAGAGCAGTGTTGGGATTCCTCTGAAAAATAAAAATTAAATATAAATACAATTGGTTCTGACAACTCTGTACAGAGTTAGGGAATATACCTCAGGACGTACATTTTACATATTATTTTTAAAATCTCAGAAACTTTGTTTTGTACCATTTCCAAAAATAGTTTATCTAACAAAGATTTTTGATCAGCCATTAAATGACACACATTCATTTTTTTTGCTAGAATACAAGCAGCAAAGAAAACAAAGTTATTGTTCTCATGTAGCATGTGTTCAAATAGATAGATTAGATGGAAAGTGACTACAAATATAGTGTGCCAGAGGAATGGTAAGTGCTTTGGAACATAAAGAACAAAGCAGTCTAAAGAAATAGAGAATGTAGCTTCCTTAGCTGATACAAGAATAGAGACCTAAGAGGGTCTGAGGAAACAGGTTACTGGTAGTGCTTGCCTGGCTTGCACAAGGTTCTAGAGTGGATCTCTACCATCTTCAAAGCAAAAAAAACAAAAAAAAAAGCTTAAAGAAGCAAGAGAGTAAGATATGCTCATTTCAAAGAGAAACAAGGAGCAGAGTGAGGGCAATGATCCTGAGTCAGGAGTGTGCTTGGTGGGGAGAGAACAGCAAGGAGAGCAATGAAGCTGGATTATGATGTGGTCAAGGAAGGCTGAAAGAGTTAAAGCCAAAGTGACAAGTCAAGACAACATAGTGTAATGAGGGAAAAATATGAAGCTTCCTATGCAAATTCTATAAGAAAGCAAAGAGCTGGGCAGACTTTATAGTACTTGAAGCTAATCTGAGAAAAAAGGAAAATTCAAAGGCAATCTCTATCCACAGGTGAGCAAAGCAAAATGAATACCTCAGGCCTATTGGCAGGTGTGGAAGGCTTATTGGGACAGAATGAGTCTAGCGAGGTGGGATGGGGTTCCTTGCAAACTCAGAATGGTTCTGAAGTCATCTGCATGAATAAAATATTTCAAAAGTAAGTTTGTTTTGAAAATACGTTAGCACATGCCAGTGGGTGTCCTCACAAAGCCTCAGAACAAGCAGAATGAATATGCTATGGCTCATTTCTGCAGTGAGCTTCCTTTCAAACAGGATGCACACAGAGACTAGCAATGCCTTGCTATAGACAAAATGAGTCATTTGACTATTTCTCCAGGACTCTAAAATGATCCAGATTATCTGGCAGCTTCTTCCTTGCATTGCATTTGCATTTTAATACAGTGTCACTAGACATGAATATCTTCTATGAACATTTTATTCCTTTACTTTACAGAGCTGTTATTCTGATCAGAGGATAAAATAACAACTTAAAATGAAGTCTGTAATGGAAATCAGGCCTGCCAATTGAAATAAATTTAAAATAAAATCCTACTTCAATATGTACATGAAATAGAGCAAAATGATACACTCCTGCTGTTTCAGGAAAGATGAATTGTTATGAATGCTGCCTAAATAAGAGATGAATTTTCAAAATATTGGCATCTAAAAAACACAGAGCTTAACCAAATTGAGGGAGGGTGTGTTTTGAACCCTTTACAATAGAAAGGCACCATGTTCTTCAAACTATACTTGCATAAAGTGGATTATATGTAATTTGTGAATATGTAAATTTTGTTGCATATTCATGATGCATGAGGGACCTGCTGAGTGCATGGATGTCTTGTAGGGAACTGTGATAAGCGAACTAACTATATTATAAACATAATTAAAGAAGTGAGTATATGGGAGTAGAGGGAGTTATTGTAAGAATACAGAAAATACTGGAAAACTAGGGAGGGCTTTGAAAGGACTGCCACTTGGGCCACCCTGCAAATCAGAATTTGAAGGATGTCTAGTAGAAAGGTCCTTGGAAAAAAGTCAGGGCCCCAGATTCCACTGTGAGCTCAGCTCTTCACTAAACTTCATGGAAGGTGATGGGAAGGCAAAGGAAGGGAAATGATGGGAAGAGCAGGTGCTTTGCAAGGGAGGGATGTTTGACACAGGTAGGTTGAAAAGACTGAAGCACCTGGGCAGTGCTGAAATTACCTTTTTAACGGGCTATGCTAGGGCTTTCCAGACTCAAGAAAGGCAGGCCTGACAACTTTCATGTCTTTCCTGGATATCCATCATCATCTATATTCCCTTTCAACTTTTCAGTAATTTCTTAAAGCAAAGGATAATTGAACCCATAGATGATACTAGAATCTCCCACTACCAAGCCACCCATGGTCCTTATTTAAAAATGCAGAATCTTGGCTCTTACTTCCTGTTTGCTTATCAGAATATATGGGGCTGGAAATAAGAGATCTATGTTTTCATTCCTTTTCTAGATCATTCTGTTGCGCCATCTCATTCTGAGCCGCCCATTCACACCTCCTTGCCATCCAAAGAAACTAGTACATATAGTTTCACCCCTTGACAAGAGACAGTGGGATATACACATCTGGCTCTCAAGTCCAGCTGAGTTCCATTTCATTATATAATTGTCAATTGACTATCCAATGTATTTGGGTTTGAACTTTAAGAATTTGTTTATTTTTCAAAAATAATGTGAAAAGTCTTAAGTTACATTGTACTAAAAAGTTCTTTATCTTGTAATACTTTCATCTTTTCTGTCAGCAAAAGTATTCATAGAAAATATTCAAAGGAAAATAATCAAATGTAAGCCAACTTTCCTCCATAAAGTGATATTATTATTTCTTTGTTCATCTTTTAAAAATATTTAACTTATTGACGAGAGAGAGAGAGAGAGAGAGAGAGAGAGAGAGAGAGAGAGAGAGAGAAACAGGCAGACACAGAGAGAGAATGGGCTCATCAGGGCCTTCAGCCACTGCAAACAAATTCCAGATACATGAGCCACCTTGTGTATCTGGCTTTATGTGGGAACTAGAGGATCAAACTCTAGTCCTTCTCATTTGCAGGCAAATGCTTAACCACTAAGCCATCTCACCAGTCCCAGTTCATTTTTTTTGTCCCCTAGTTTGGACTCTCTAAAATACACAGTTATTTCATGATAAAAGTAGCATAGTACATTATTTAATATAGACTATAGTTAAGTCAGAAATCCCTAAATCTTTTAGTGATCTGAAAAAGAACTCTCAAGGCCTCTAAAAAATTGTTTTCAGAAACATTTATAAACAATGTCTATGGTCTCTTACCTCGTAAGTGTCATGTAGATACTCAATAATCTCTGACCCTATTTGATATCTGAAATTTTCCTTTTATCTTTAACCTTCACTCTACTATCTCTAAAACAAAAATTAAGTCATCAGAAACTCTGACTCAGAGGCAAAAGGACTTCAATTTGGGGGATGAAAGGAAATGACAGGGGGAGAGGCAATGTCTGTCTATTCACTTTAAAGCTCTGTAAATCTTCTTGGTGAGATATTTTAAAAAGCAGGCTTTAAATTCTTAGTCTGGGATTTTAAAATGGATGAGGACAAAGGGAATCTTCCTCAATAGATTAAAGCCAAGGTTTCAAAAGAATCTGGTTTCTTTTGATGACTATTTTGATTATAAACCAAGTGATCATTTTTATTTTTTCAATTTTGTGTAATATTCTATTACATATAATATAAAAACATTAAATATGAATAATCCATAGTTATATAATATACACACTAATACTATGGTATATTTTATTACAATCTATGCATAAAACTGTGATTTAAGATTATATCTAATTTGAAATCCTTATATTTTTATAATACTTTAACATGCATATTTCTTGTTTCTATATTGAGTTGAGAAATATCATGAAATCCAAAAGTTCCTAACACTAAAATTGTCACAGCACTGATCTGTTTTGTTCAGATTATGAATGTGCTTTAAAGAACCTAACATATCTACTTAATGTCATCACATATTTAAATATTCAATAAACATTGCTTGTTATGTCCTGGGTTCCCCTTTCTCTAATCTCACCATCCAATAACTAGTCAAACCCAGGGAAGCAGTGGTAAAGGGAAGCACAGCTTTAAGTGGAAACTTATGTTTATTCCTCATAAAAATATCTATGTCATATATGGCGATTCCTATGAGTTTATGACTGAATCACAAACCCCAACTTTGATGAAAAGACCAACTTGTGATAATCAATAAATTTGACCATATTGTCTGTGAGTGTCAATTGAGTTCTCGCTCTCTTTTTTATTTTTTTATCATCCATAATGAGATAAATTTAATGTACAAATAATGAGTTATCCCCATTTCTCCAATGCCCCTTTTCCCTGTCCTCAATCAACTGGATATCCTCCTCCATGGGCAGTCTGGATCAGTCCTTGGGGTAGGGGACCATGGGTAGCCTAGGAGTCAGCCCGGTTCTGCAGGTCCTAGTGTGTTGTTACTGAGGGGGGCCGTGTCTCTTGGAGTTCTCTCCCACCATGGCTCTCACAATCTTTCTTCCGGTCAGTTCCCTGAGTCACGGTGGGTGAGTATTAAGGCTGCTTTATTGTTGAGGTCTTAGAGGTTCTCTGTACTTCTGCTTTAGGTTGTGTTGAAAACATTGGTGTCTGCCTTGCTGGTTCATCCTGGGTTGACTGATTGGCTGTGGTTATGGGTCTCATTTGTCCCACCATTCTCTGTGGGGTTCCATGTGGAGCCTCCATGGTATGTCTGGGGTGGCTCACCTCTTGCCAGGATGTCAGCTGTAGGCCTGCAGTTCTTTGGTAGGGTTGGAGGAGCTACAGCTCTCTCACTGCATTCTGAAAGATACAAACAGAATTGCCTCCAGCGATTGCTGATCCTCAATGGTGGCTTCCAGTAGGGAGGATCCATTGCCGGAGAGGGTCTGGAACTCAGAGGGTGGTTGCAGGTTCTGTCCACGACCTGGATCACCAATAGAAACACTAACCCTTGTTCCTGAGGGACACAGTGTGGTTGCTAGTTGGCTATCTTGAACCAGAACCTGAGTTCTCTTTTCACTCCCTCATTCCCCTTAAAGATGTAATCTCTTTAGGAGTTGGTAAATGTTGAATAAAAGTAGGCATCCGTTGGGCTTGGAGAAGGGGTAGGAAAGTTTGATCTAATTGTTGCAATATTTACAGATGGCTCTAACTTCTGAGCATAGGAATCCTGACAGGTCACCAGAAGATTTCCTTGCTTCCTTCCTCAGTGTGTCACATATCACCCGAAAGCCACATCTAACAAATTTTGAGGAAAAAAAGAAGGCAAATATTCCGAGATAAATGACATAGCAGATAAGTACCACCATTCATATAAAAAAATAAAAATTATGAAAAAACCCTACAGGTGAATAAAGAACGAATAGTGCCTAATCCTGGGTGTCAGAAATAAAATCCCTGAGAATTTTGAGTCCAGTTTCTCTGCTTCTGTGAAAGGAAGCATCATAGGTCCCCAAATTTCATTTCCTCCTCACAAAAATAGAAAAGCAAAAGCTCCCCAAGAAGTGGCAACCAGCTGTTTCCATTGGTCATTTATAGCTTCAGAAAGAATAAACCAAATTCACAAAATCAGAGCACGAGTGGCCCTCTTCCTAACCCTTTGTTCAGTTACATCATGTTTGATTTCTTCAGATCAGTTACAGCAAGATTACTCTAAACCACACCCCCCCCCAGCACTACAAACCAG
This sequence comes from Zapus hudsonius, assembly GCA_004024765.1. NCBI lineage: Eukaryota > Metazoa > Chordata > Mammalia > Rodentia > Dipodidae > Zapus > Zapus hudsonius. The sequence continues at coordinate 11,610 of PVHP010033886.1, forward strand.
AGCTCTCATACAGCCGGTCTGTTCATGGCTACTTTGGTTGGCCAGACCTCCACTCTTTGCAGAGCTCCATGTATGACTGAAGAATAGACCTAGTCAGAGAGCAATGCCCTTGGTGGCCTCGATCTTAATGCAGCTGTTCTTAATTGGCTCCCACTGACAGTAGCATGTAGAGACTAGACAGAACAGTCCAGCAGCTTGCAAAGGAAACACAAAGCTAAATTGGTCACTTAGGAAGTACAAAGTCATCCAACGTATAATTCTCAGAATACCCTCTTCCTCTTTTAATTCAAAAGAGAAAAGACAAAGATGAAGGAGAATGAGGAGGAGGAAGTGGAGGAGAAAGTGGGAGATAAAAGAAGAGAAAAAATTAGAAAGAATGAAAACAAGAGCTTTTCAAACTTTCCTTAGTGACCAAATTCATGGTCATTATTCATCCTTTCTTTCAGAGCACTTTTACTGTGGATTTTATTTCTCCTTTTGTCTTTTTTATACTATTATTAGAGTTTCTGTAATGTGCCTTATTAGCAGTACAGGAGTATTCTGGACCATGCTTTGTCTGAACCTCAAAGTCCAAGACTACCCACTCCTGGGAGGATTCTAAACTCAATTAATGAGTCATAATAAAGCATCCTATTTCTAAGACTCAAGGGATATGAATAAGGGCTCCTCAGATGTTAAAGAGCTAGCTACAGACAAGATTAGGTTAAAAAAGACTGAACTTAAATAATTGCTTTTGAAAGAATGAAAAGTTTAGAATCAGAGTCATTAAGAAGTTGCCTTTCAGGACATTAATTTTTTTTTTATTAAACTTCTAACGTGACTCCAATTTCTCAAAGACCCTCAGATGTAGTTTATCATAGTTTAGTAGTCAGTCATGTCGTTCTTTTCTTTATTACCCATAATTAGATACATTGAATGAGCAAATAATGTGTTGGTATCCCCAGTTCCCAATTTCCCTGTTTCCTGTCCCCAATCAGCTGGTATCCTCCTCCGTGGGCAGTCTGGATCAGTCCCATGGGGTAGGGGGTTATGGATAGCCTAAGAGTCAACCTGGTTCCACCCCTCTTTGTATGTTGTTACTGAGGGGGACGCTGTCTCTAGGAGTTGTCCCCCACCATGGCTCTTACAATCTTTCCGCCCCCTCTTCTGCTCATTGCCAAATGAGTTATCAAACTTTATTCTGGGAAGTTCTTGGATGAATTTTGTCAAATATACAAATGGTGCAGAACACATTTTACAGTCTTAAAACATGGCAAGTATTTTGTGATCTGTGTGTTCTCTATTGGCGCATCTACCAGTTTCCTTATGAATCATGACAAAGAGAACATAAAGTGAAATACACTTGACAGTTTACATCACAATTCTGCTACAATTCATACTTGTGCTTAGTGGGCACTAGATTCAGATACATAGCAATAAGTAATAATTCTAAGTTAACCTTAGTAAATATAATAGAGATTCTTCTAATAAAATACAGAATCAAACCAATAAAATGGGAGCTGAGAGCTTTTTTACATGCTTATAATTCTAGCATTTGAGAATAGAGGCAAGAGAATCAAGAATTTCAAGCCAGAATTGGCTATAAAATGAGATACTGCCTCAAACACACACACACACACACACACACACACACACACACACACACACACACACACACAGTTTCTTGCCACATAGAGATTTGGGTCTATTTTCTAGGGATATCCCTCTCACGTTTAGGATAGTGCTTCAGAGAATTGACATTAAGGAAACATTTGTTGACTGAGTGGCTAAATCCATAAAACTCAGATTATCTTTTACTCTTTTTCTATTAGTTTCATTAAGGTTTGATTGAACTTGATTGAATGTGCCGCAATTTTCATTTCCCTTTTAATTTTCTATAACTGTACATGTTTGCCATGGAAAAGCAAAAGAAAGCTATAGTTACAATTCATGATTTAAAATTCTACAAATTATTTCTTCATGAAAACCTTTTCCCCTCTAAATTACGTTTCTTACGTCAGAAAATTCCCTCAACTGGGCTGGAGAGATAGCTAAGTGGTTAAGGCACTTGCCTACAAAACCTAAATCGATTCCTCAGTATCCACATAAGCCAGATGCACATAAGAGTGCATGCACCTGGAGTAAGTTTGCAGGGGCTAGAGGCCTTGGCATTCCCATTCTTTCTGCCTCTTTTTAAAAAAAATAAACAATATTTCTTTTAGAAAAAGAAAGAAAATTCTCTCAATTAAGAAAATTGTAAGTTTATTGAGAAAACAATTTAGATTAATAATCTCGTTCATTAAATTTTTCACTGGTGTTATTTCTACCACTTTGTTTTTATCTTCACCAAACACAGCTCATCAAAAGAAAATTTTTGTTTTTATTTTGAGATATTCTAATGTAGACCAGGTTGGATTTGAGCTTCCTATACTTAGTTAAGGCTGTCCTTGAATTCCTGATCATCTTGCCTCTACCTTTTTTTCCCCAACTTTTGATTGGCAACCTCCATGTGTAAACACATTGTTTTCTGATTGTAAACTCCCACCACCCTGTTTTGTTCCCCTCTCTTGTTCTCCTCCCACAGAACCCCTTCTTTCTAACTAGGCCCTCTTCTAGTTTGATGCCTTCTTTTTTTCTTATACAAGTAGTGATAGCCATTATGAAGTTAAAAATGCCGTCGCTGGAAAGGATGTAAGAGCCATGGTGGGGGAGAATATCCAGAGACATGGCCCCCATCAGCAACAACACACAAAGGGGGGGTGATTGTCTACCTCTAGAGCAATTCATAACCCCCTACTCCATGGACTGATCCAGCATGCCCACCCAGGAGGATCCCCAGTGGATTGAGGACAGGGAGAAGGGAAATGGGAGTACCATCATAAGATTTGCTCATACAATGTATCTAACTATGGATAATAAAGATACATTTTAAAATATTAAATCAAAAAATAATAAATTCATTAATATATGTTTAATGTTTTTAAAAATGCCATCACCACTTTGTGTCTAGCAGACAGGTTTCCCAAGCACTCTTCCTCTTGCTTTTGCTCTCACATTCTTTTTCTTCCATAATGGTCCCTAAGCCTTGGAGGCTGTGATAGAGATGTCTCACTCAGCGCTGAACATTGCCATTTTTTTCTCAGCTCTTTGATGAGTTTTGAATCGCCCCAGTGGTCATCACTATCAGAAAAGAGAAGCTTATCGAACCCCAAGTGAGAGCAGCATGAATCTATGCAGCCTTCATCTCTCAAGTGCTGGGATGAAAGGAATGCACCACCATAGCCAGCTCAAAAATCAGAAAAATTTATCAGAATTCACCCAGACACAGAGACTGCCATTTCTTAATTAGTTTCCATTCAGAAAGCATTACAGTTATCCATTCAGGAAGTCTACTAAGAAATGTTTTGTCCTTGAAATAAATAATAAATACTCTTTTTTTTTTTAAGGTAAGGTCTCAGGTTTATCAGGAACTCACCCTGTAGCTCCAGGCTGGTCTTGAATCCAGCTCCTACCTCTGCCAGAATTTAAGACAATCACCACCACACCCAGCTTGAATACTTTAAAACATATTAGAAGAGAATCAATTAAAGTACTGTTTTCAGTCTTATTTGTATAGTTAATTAATGCTGATTAGATATGTTTATTTTCTATCATATAACTGGAGATGTAATTTTTGTTAGTCTTATTCTACCTAAAGATACCTATAAAAGGAAACATGTTAAAATATTCTCTAGTGTTAATTTTCAGAAAGATTAAAAATCTATGACTTTAGAACTTATGAATTTGAAAATTAAATCCTATTTCTTCTACTAAATAAAGAAGTCAAGATGTTTTCTCACATGAAATAAGGAAATAGAATTTAGAAAATGCCTGAGCTTCCAACACTATTGTAGAAAAATTTAACTTCCAAAACTATGGTAGAAAAATTTAACTTCCAACACTATGGTAGAAATATTTAACTTCCAACACCATGGTAGAAAAGTTTACAGCTTTAGATAATAAGTTTCTGAAATTACTTTGCATAAATTATTTAGATTAGAGTTTCCATTATTTGGCTCAGTATTAGATTATTTTATGAGTTTTTAGGAATAAAATTCTTGGGCTCTCTGCATAGATCAGAATCAGAACTTTTGAAAGTAAAGGCCAGAAGTCTAGATTCTTTGAAAATATGTTTTTAGGTTATTTTGACGAGCAATCAAATGGAATAAAATATTTTAGACTCATATTCCTAGATAAATCTTTGTTCTCATTCTCATTCTTATACATAATCCAATAAGAAATTCAACATGAGGGCTGGAGAAATGGCTTAGGAGTAAAGATACTTGCCTGTAAAGCCTAACAACCCAAGTTTGATTTCCATTTGATTCCCATTACCCATGTAAAGCTAGATGCACAAAGTGGCACATGTATATGGACTTTGTTTGCAGGAGTCCCTGATGCACCCTGCTCTTCTCTCTCTCCTCTCTCCCTCTCTCTCTCTCTCTCTCTCTCTCTCTCTCTTTCTCTCTCTCCCATTTCAAATAAATAAATAAAACATAAAAAAATTAAACAAAGAAATTCAACATATAAGTTAAACCAGTTAACAGTTAACAAATTTAAAGAGCTTAGTTTGGTCTACCTTAACATGTACTTCACAAAGGTGTAAAATTTCATTCTAGACAGTTCTGTGGTAAATCTAAAAGCAACATCATCAGAACTGTGTGGCTTCTTTTTATTATTGGGGTGTGTGTGTGTGTGTGACAGAGAGAGAGAGAGAGAGAGAGAGAGAGAGAGAGAGAGAGAGAGAGAGAGAGAGAGAGCATATGTGTTCATGAGTACCGGGTGGAGTGCGGTAATCAAAGGACAACTTGGTATTGACCATCACCTTCCACTTTGATGACAGCACCTCTCATTGTCCACTGCTTTGTTTGCCAAGCTATGTGGCCCTTGAACCACCATGAATTTCCTATCTCCACGTTCCATCTCACCACTTTTTGGCTGTGATTATAGTAACCCACTTCTGGCTTTTTCATAGAGAGCCTGGGGATCTGAACTAAGGTACTCATGCTCGTATGGTCAGTGCTTTATGCACTAGGTCATCCTCCCAGTCCCTTGTGGGGCTTCTCATCAGAGCATACATTATACACAAGCAAAAGATAATGTTTTCAATATGGAACACAATTATGAGTTTTCATAGTCTCCAAAGCCAGCTTCAATATTTTTCACCTTTTGCTTCTCAAACACTACCAATTCTTTTTAGTGATCCAGACTGTGAAGAGTTTTAGAAATATCCTGTGCCAAGTCCCTGAAACCACAATACGATGCTAGTTGCAAAACACGGCACCTACAATGTTACTTAGTTAGTCTGGTTTTCCCCCAGAAGTTATAAGGTAAGTGGTTTATGTGCCAGCATTTGGAAAATAATCCCAGGGAACACAGGTAGGAATCAAGGAGAGGAGGACGAGGCAAGGCAAGGCAGAACATTCAGTGTCTGAGTTGGTCACTACTGTGGAAACTGAGGTTGGATTCTGCTGGAATCTGCTGAGGATGAAAGTAGAACCTGCTCAGGAAGGACAGACGAAGAAGGTGTTCTTTCACCAGCACCATCTTGTGTTAGTCAAGTAAGGTGCTACCAGGTGTTTTATTCCCTGGGACTCTAGTTTGTGTATCTGAGCGCTTTTGGCTTCCACAAACATCACATGCCACAATGTCAAGAGGACCTAGAACTCACAAGGGAAGTCTGCATGCAGGCCAAGTGAGTTGTGGTCAAATATAGGCTCACATGAAGCTTGCTTACAACAATGGATAAAAAAACCTGAGCCAAAAAGACAAGACAGTACAAAAGTTGTCCAATTTAATCATTTGTGCACCTGGAGACTAATGTCTTCAATTTAGAGGTACGAGACCATAAGGTAGAACACTCTTTTTTTATGTATTAAAGTACTTCCAGAATTCTCTTAATTTTCAAAATAAATGAAGTTATATTTCTTACATGTTGTTACATTGGCAGTCTTTGTATTGCCAACTGCTTCTTCATATAATCAATTTCTTATTCTCATCAAAGATTTCCATTTCTGTTCCTAGTGAACCTTTCACCTGTAACTGGCAAGAAATTATCAGTCCCTTAATATGTGGTACTCTTTTAGAAAACAGGCTGAGTGTGAAAAGATTATGTAGGGGTCAGACACTTCAGTGATGACCTTGGGAAGAAGGCTCAATGACTGGAACCACCTCAAGGTCAACACCATCAGACAAAGTGAGAAAATGACCAGGTCCTCTTACAACAGGTTTCTTGCTTTCCTGGGGCATCAGACTAGAAGAAAATGTGCATTTTTGAATATTCACATGACTCTGAGGCTTTGTGGCCAGTAAGGCTTAAGGGAGAACCTGTCACAGCATGTTTGCCTGACTTGTGATTATCTGCCAGGTTTCAGGAAAATGTTTTTTTTTAAAGTTTTTTTTAATCTTAAATATATATTTATTGTCCATAATGTGTTATATTATTCAGTGGGCAAACAATGAGTTGTTATCCCCAATTCCCCAATGCCCCCCTCCCCATCCCCAATCAGCTGGATATCCTCCTCCATGGGCCATCTGGATCAGACCTTGTGGCAGGGGACCCTGGATAGCCTAGTCCTCCTGGCCCAAGTGTATTGTTGCTGTAGGGTACCATGCCTCTGGATAGTCTCCCACACCACAGCTCTTACAATCTTTCCTCCCCCTCTTCCGCATAGTTCCCTGAGTCGTGGTGGATGAGTATTAAGGCTGCTTTAAGGTTGTGAGTTTTGGGGTCTTTGTGTCAAAGATCATTGGTTTCTGTCTCACTGGCTTATCCTGTGTAGGTTGAATTCTGTGGCTGTGGGTCCCTTGTTCCTCCTGTCATTCTCTGTGGGGTTCCATATGGATCCTCCACGATATGACTGTGGTGGCTCCTCTCTTGCCAGAATCTCAGGTATCGGCCTACGGTGGGTTGGTAGGGTTAGATGGGCCCCAGATCTCTCGCTGCATCCTGAAAAATACAAGCACAATCTCCATCAGAGAGTGTGATCAGTGTAGGTTAACAAATATACACATTTCTGGTTTACCTAGAGTCTATTTCTAGTAGCCTCCCCGTCAATTGCTCCCTTAGTGCATCTTGTTTTGGGATCCCAAGAGTACGGGATCTGGTGATCATCGCCCTGAATCCCAAATTCCAGACAAGGGGTCCCCTCACTAAGTGGAAAATTGGCCAAATTTGAAAGCTGTTGATTGTCTCCCCCAGGCCCAGGCTCCTCCGTTGCACAAGTGCTCCTTTCTTGGTTCGCTGTTCTCTCCCAGTAGGGGGTGCAGTCAGCCCACTCATGACCCCACATTGTGTTTCGTGTCAGTGGTCTCTGTTTACTCCAGCCTTCGTTGATCATTTTCCCTGGCAGCCTGTGCAGTGCCTTCCAGCACTACACTAACTGCCATCTGGGGGCTGGATATCGTTCCGGACATTGAAGGGTCTCTTGATGCTGGTAGATAGCATTCTGTGGTTTCTTCAGCAACAGGGTTTTGCCTCAGGCCTAGGGAGGGCACCCAAGAACTTTGACAGAATTCTGTCTTGTTGTTGAAATCTCATGAGTCACTTTGGTCAACAGCTCAATGAGGGAAGGAACCATTGGTTGGAACCAGGGGTTGTCAGGCTGATCTAAATTATTCACAGGCTTAGACTCTCTCCCCTATCACTCATGGCCCCTCTTGCCAGATGATGCTCACTACTTACTCAATAGGTTACAATGAGCTCGTGAGGATTATATGTTTTTGAACCTAATATGGTTTACCCT
>PVHP010033887.1:0-19365 GCA_004024765.1 Zapus hudsonius
AGGCTCTGCAAGCAAGTGCCTTTAATTGCTAAGCCATCTCCCAAGCCCTGTTAAGGCAGTTTCTTGTTGCCCCCTTTTAACAACAGAGGATTGGAACTGGTTACGATCTAATGTTAAAGAAGCCTGATTTGTTCTTACAAAAGCATCATTTATAAATCGGTTTTCCAAGCTGCATGCTACATATGGTCAATACCAAATTACAGAAACAAATTACAGTTGGAAAAAACTCAAGTATAGCCATATTCTATAGTCTTTAAACTTATGCAATTAGGTTGAGGAAAGGAAAGTCAATTTATTGAAATTGCTCCCATATTTTGATTGTCAGGAATTAAGCTATATTTGGCTTGTACACACACACAAATTTTGAATTATTTATCATGTGTTATAGCAGACCTCATCAAAGTATTACATTCAATTAGATTCTTAGTTGTCACATTCACTGTATTTTAATGTATGATCATGTTCTTGTAAGGGGTGTTAACCAACATCTGTGGACTGGAATATTGGCAAAAAGTGATTCTTCTTTCTCACATAAGGTAACAAATTATTGGGTTGATTACATAACAAGCCCACATATTTGTTATTTCTGTTGCTGTTCATAAGTTCATACAACTTTATATAAAACATTCTCATATCAGAAAATTAAAATTCAGAGCTAACCCTCAGTCAAATCATATTAGAGAATATTTTCTAGAAAAATATTGAAATTTTATCATTGTTTAAACACAGAAGAAACTAAAAGCATGAAAAATTCAAATATGACCATAAGTTGAAACCATGGAAGAACAAAGAATTTTAGAAAATCCAGCCTCTTTCTCTGCTTTCCAAACCCAACACCTTCCCATCAAAGAATCTCAGATGTCAATAGTAACAAGCAAGGCACTGAGGAAATGTACCCCACAGGGTGCAGGTGACACTGAGAGTGGTCTTGAGGTAGGTAGTGACCTATGTATGCTGAGGACATGTGGCAAGATATCCTCTTGGCACAGGCTCAGGACACAACTGAGAAGAGCAGATGGAAGCAGCTGGAGCAAGTCATCCAGCCACAGCCATGGGACAGAGCACACAGACACTCGTGCTTGGGTTGTATGGATTGGGGCCTGGGATTTTAGAGTGATGCACACTCAGCACCCATGAATCCTGTGTGATGGTCCCTTCTCTTTCTTTGACATCATCAGTATACTTAGCCTGATTTTCTACTTCATTTTCCTTTTCAGCTCAGAAGTAATTTGGATGGTGCTTAGCAGGCCACTTTGCACTGGGGTTTTGTGCATGTCTTGTAATCAACATCAGCAGAAGTTGGACTCAGATTATATTCATTGACAGGTGACAGATGAAATCGGATTAATAATATGGTCATGTTTCCTCCTTTTCTGTCTTTCTCTCATCTCATTTGTGGTGAAGGTAAAGACACACCAAAATGAAATATGTTTACTACTGTACTCCAAACTTCATAAGACTAATTACAATAAAGTGCTTCATATAGATGTTACAGTTTATAACCCAACTTTGGATTTTGGTCAATTCTAAACATAAGAAAAGAATCTGTGTGTTCACGTAAAAGAAGGAAAAAAGACCTATAGACACGCTTATTGAAACAATGCAACCAGCAGGGAAAGAATATTTACTACAATTAGGTACTAAACCGAACCTACTAATTCATTTTCTCTTTTTAAGCACAAATGGGTTGTAATGGAATTTTAAAATACAAAATGCACTGCAAACAAAGAGGAACAACACAGCTCCATTTTGTCATACAATTTTCCATGTAAGTCCATCTTTAAATGTAGCTAACAGCCCCTGATAGGTAGAAGTTTTTTGCCAATAACATCTAAAGTCTTTTAAATAGTGAAAAAAATTAAGCAAATGTTTGGAATAATCTTTCAGTGAAATTACTAGTGTAGCATGTACCCATCAGATAGCAATAATACCAAGTATCCGTTTCTGAAGGTCACAAGTGCTGGCAGTTAAAAAATCTAATTAACTTAGAGAAATCATATATTTTTCCCATTTTATTCTTTTTACTCCTAAAAGGGAAATTCAAAGTCAGATTACTGAGAAATCTGACTTAAATTTACATGTGTGAAAATTACCCAAGAATAAGAGCTGTCGTACTAAATATACTTTTTTTGTGCAATAACTTTCTTACAGACAAATCCTTGGTAGCACTCAGAGTCACACCTCAAGTTAGCAAATGCAATTTAGGAAGGTAATTCAAAGTGAGGTTCAATTTGCACAATCATTGTTAACTCTTGTCAGGTGACCAAATGTGTGTCATGTGATAGTTTCTATCCAATCAGCTAAGCAGCATTTAGCAAAGTTCTAAAAGGAAATTTTACTCTTGATTCCTGTCTTTCAACTACTTCCTTTAAGAAGAAATCTTGAGTTATTAGAATTACAACTAAGAACCTGCCATTAACATTAACCAAAAATAAGGCCTGTAGATCTTAGATTAGTATTAATACACAAAGATTTGACCAAAATAAAACAAGTACCTGCCTACCAATACCTTCTTCTGGTAAATACTGTCTCTCAAGTGTCTTGATGGGAAAGCAACTTTGTATCAGCCACCTAGAGCCCAGACCACAGCATCCCCTAGATCTTCAGTATCAACAACAGAGCAGATAGATCTCAGTAGACATAGGCAGTTGATACAGCCTCTTTATTTTTGTCAAATGGATTTTGGAAATAAGAATCAACCAATAGACTCCACTGTCCCCATCAGTTTACCTTGTGGATTTGCCTGTGGTTGCGAGTTGATTGAACAGTCCTGTACACACAAAAGACAAAATGAAAATAGAAAGGCATAGACAGTCTCACCAATTGCTAATACAGATATGAAACCTACAGCTGGGTGAGGCATGATTTTGAAGGGACTAACATTTATAAAGAAAGGGCTCCAGCCAGAAGAGGTAAAATCTCAGTGTGTCATGATGCCAGAGCTGTGGCAGACCCTACTGGCTTCCCTCTCCACAGAGGAGCTACCCATTAAAATAAGAAGTGAAAATGACTGAAAATAGTGACGGCTAATGTATCCTCACACATGTACTTAGTTTTCTCCAAGTTAAAATGGTGCATTTGAGTGTGAACTCTGAACTTCAAAGCAGCTTTTTTCCTTTTAATCTTCTGTAATTTAATGGTTGTATGACCCCAAGCCAGGTATATGCTCTGATTCTTTAAGTCTCATTCTCAGCATCCCTTTAGTAAATACTTTTTAATAAACAGAAATGCTCTTGGCATCTAATAAACCCCAATTTGCAGGCTTAATCACTTCATTTTGTCACTTATTTAATCTATTTATTTTTAAAACTATTTAGTTTTAAAACTAAAACACGAGCACTCATAGCTTGAAGTGTCTTTCTGTGGCAAAAGTAGGGAAGTAAGCTCATATTCTTCTAGTGGGATAGAAGCTATAGTGAGGACAAGGGCTGAGTGAGGACAAGAGAAAGAAGATGCAATATAGTAAAAAAGTCAAGAGTGTTAGAGGAAATTATGCAAGGAAATATCCTGCTGAAATCTATTCCTTTGTATGTTACTTTTAAAAGCTAATTAAAATGATTGAGAAAAATTCATACCTCTCTTGCTTGCTGATTGTGATCCTGGAAAATTATCTGTGTTTTAGTTTTATTAACTATAATGATTTCATAACAATAACACCTGTCTTGTATGGATTCTATTAGGATATAAAATTATTTAGAAAAAGACTTGGCACAAAGTAAATGTTTCATAAAGCCATTAGTTAATTTTTTAAACAACTAGTCACACTAAGAGGGTCATAAAATAATAATAAAATAATGAGTTTCTTACTTTAAAACATTACAATTATTTATGACTGTAAGAAAACGACCATCCTAGAGGCAGGAGCTATGTATTATCTGTCTTTATAACCACGTTGTCTACTTTAGGACCTGTATATAGTCTGCACTATATCGATAACCATACTTAGAACCTCCCTCCCAAAGACTTATGCACATTTGGATCTTCTCAAAATTGAATTGCCACGTTCAAGTTCTTGCTTCAGTGGGTCCTTCTGGGAACACCTGGCTAAACACATTTCAGCAATAGTTTATTTCCTCACCTCTCCTATTCCATGAATTTTTTTATTCGTTTACCTATTTACTGTTTTTTTTTCTGCAAGAATAAAGAATTCATTAAACTCAGAAAAACTCGTTGATGTTTTTATTCACATCACATCCAAGCCCCCTGAATAAGTGCATAGTAATCCCTCCACAAATTCCTGGGAAATAGATAAATATATTTTTTGGGTGAAGATACAGCTTGTAGAAATAAGGCAGTGGGTTATCAAAAGGAATGAATGCACATTATACCGTTTTTGGTACAGTTTCCTAAGAAGTAAAGTTTCATTTGGGAGGAGCTTGGAATTAATAGTTGGGGAAAGGAGAGGAAATATAGGGGTCAGTGAAAGGGAAAACCTGGTTATAGTGAGGGGCAGAAGCTCAGCCAACCCCTAAGGAAGCTCTGGGCTGAAATGGCTCAACAGTTTTCCCAAGATGAACCCCAATGCCTTGTACTTACTCCTCAGCCTCCTTTAGCCACTGTCCATGGACCACCCACAGAAAGCTCTGGCTATGGCCAGGCTCTGCAGCTGATGTAATCCTAGAAACAAGCAAGATTCCCCTCTTCCTTGCAGGGAGATCTCACTGGCGTATTTTCATTCACCCATTCAACATATACCCATCTATGTTTTTCAAGTTTTAGACACAGCCTCAAGTTCTAAGAATTTTCCATGGAACACAGCATTCTAGGGAAAGAAGATGCATGATGAACACTCCTATGTAGAAAGTGAGGAAACAAGGTGTTATGAAGAATGATACTTGTGGACTACTGTGAGGAAGCAAAAGCCATCTTCAAATATGGACAGCTATCACACTGGGCCATAGAATCAGCAGTAAGAAGCCTCAGCACACCTGTGAAGTAGGAATAGCCCGGAGGAGGATACTAAGCAGTGAGGCCAGTGAGAGGGATCCTGTTGGAGGCTAATGTGCTATTCTTAAGGTTCAAATTTTGAAAAATTAGGATTTTTTTTATTTTCTGAATTTCAGACAAAAAATTATTTTCTGTCCTGACAAGGAATACTTAGCATAGGATTGGATGATCGCTTCTATGCATATACTTTTCTGTAGGCTCACTGGGCTGTGTGCAAGCAAGGGACAACAGTCTCTGTAACTGATGGTTGTAATTTCACTTCACAGTTGAAATCTTCCAGATGTTTGCTCTCTTTCCCACTATCTTGAGAGGTTTCAAATGCCTCTGCTGCTGAATTAATATGTTACATCTCATTTCCTTGGAAAATTTCTGTTCTTATGAAGCTGTTCATTTTGAATTGCTTTTCCCTTACATTGTTATTACTGACTATTTTACATTGTATGCCATCAATCCGGGTGTAAAGTATGCCATTCACTTTGTGACAATGGCAAACCTTTTTGTCAGACAAAGCCCAAGCCCAAATGGCAATGTGATGCATGTTAATCATGGCAGAAAGAGAGCCATTTTCTTTCTAGGATTCTAGAATTCTTTAGAAGAACCAAGTGGTTTTATCATAAGACTTCTACTTAAACATATGCAAGCCATTATGTATCACAGAGGAGAGAAACAAGTAAGATCAGAGTTCATACCTTCAACTATCAATCAAGAACAGGAAGGATAAAAGATGGGCAAAGGTCAGGGATTCTCAGGGCCCACAGGAAGCTACAGACCAGAACTGCATGCCAATATTACTGGCAGGCTTACTGTCACATCACAAAGGACAAACATAGCTTTGGAGTGGTTCCTCTGGCATGTGAGTCTGACTTCATTCTCAATTTGTCCTCACAGTTTCCGAGATGATGGTTCTGGGGGCAATGGTGGCTTCTTGGCATACTTTGCTTGGGCCTCAGAATTTATAGTTTTGCCAAAGAGGCTTTTTCTCATTTAGGTTAGATAATTCAACCAGTAAATGCAAGCTACATCTTCATTTTATCTAATCTAGATTATTGTTATTTTGTGTTTTGAAATATACTAGTTTTTTGACACTTTTCATACATGTGCATAACGTATTTTGATCATCATCCCTGCCCTTACCTTCTCTTGACCCTCCTCCCCTCCCCCTCCACTGAACCCCTTCTTTCTTATTTGTCCCTATTCTACTTGAATGTGTTTCCCCCTCATTCAACATCCATGATGGAATGCTCATTGGCCTGATATGTGCATGTCAAGCACAGGTGATAACACACTGTGAGGTCATGAATGCAATGGCCACTTCATTTCTAGAAGACAGTGCTCCACAGCACTCCTCCCATATAGCTGAGTATTCTTTCTACCCCTTTTCTGCAATGTTTTCTGAGCGATGCAGGGCATGGTAGAACTGTCTCTTTTAGCACCAGTCTCTTAGTACTTTGATGAGCTTTGGGCCTCCCTGGTAGTTATCACCAACTGCAAAAAGAAATTTCTCTAATCAGAGGTGAGATAATCAATAATTTTAGGGCAGAAACATAAATATTTAGAGAGAAATTTTATGGGTACAAAATATTTTTTAGCCAATCAGCAGTAGTAGCTTCCCTCTTAGGGCCCATGACTTTCCCAGCTATATAGGCTTTTGACTGGGTTTTCAAAATCAGGCATGAATACACTCAATGGACTGCATGCACCTCAAATCCAATCAGAGAGCAGTTGGTTACCCTTTAAGAATCATGCCATTATCACACTGGTGGGATTATTTTACCTGCCTGGTTGGTTGTGTAACATGCCAGAAACACTGCTTTTTAAGACTGTTTATGACTTACTTTTCTTCCTCAGCAGCCTGCATAGCACTTTTCAACACTATAACTAGCCAGCAGCAGGAGACTTTCAGTTCAGCTCAAGCTTGATTTCTCAAGCAACAGAAGTATATGATTCTTCAGCAATATAATCTTATCATCCAGTTCTGATGAGCAACCAATACCATTGACAATAGCCTCCATTGTTTGGGGACCTCAGGGAACTCAGTCCCAATGCTGGCACTGGGAATATCCTATATTAGCATGTGCTTCTGGGAGCACATTCTCTACCGTTTAGCCAGAAATAAGGAAAAGGGGAAGTAAGGGAAAAGTGCACAAGGATGAACTGAAATAAAAATTCTGAGAATAATTTCTGATCAGCCACATACATTCTCTCTGAAAGTTGGCAAAAGAGTATATGGAAGATAAAGGCCTCTCATGGATCTCTCAAGGAGAACAGGAAATGGATGTTCCCTTGAGAGCAGAGTAGGCACTGGCTGATGTACTGCTAATATTAGACATGTTATCTTTGCTCTTTTACCAGGAAGAAGAATGCAGTATTATAATAGCATTCACCACAAAAAGTCCAAGAAATAAAGAACGGGAGCCATAAAAGCACTTACATGTCCTCAAATTGAATTAAAAGTCCAGAACCTATAGCCATATGGTGAAATGAAATTTTATAAACCTCCAATTTATAATTCTTTTGTTTTTCATGTTTTACTTCTTTTTAACTTTTTAATTTCTAACTCCTAAATCTTTTCCATTTTTTGTTTTTTATACTGTATGAAATATTAATAATGGCTGGAGAGATGGCTCAGTGTTAAGACACTCATCTGCAAAATCTAACAACCCAAGTTTGATTCTCCAATGCCTGCATAAATCT
Organism: Zapus hudsonius; assembly: GCA_004024765.1. Taxonomy (NCBI): domain Eukaryota; kingdom Metazoa; phylum Chordata; class Mammalia; order Rodentia; family Dipodidae; genus Zapus; species Zapus hudsonius. The sequence continues at coordinate 7,642 of PVHP010033887.1, forward strand.
AGATGCATAAAGTGGCACATGAATCTGGAGTTTGTTTGCAGTGGCTGGAGGCCCTGGCATGCCCATTCTCTCTCTGTCTCTGTCTCTCTCTGCTTCCAAATAAATAAATAAATAAATAAATAATATTTTAATGGCTAATAAGATAGCACAAAGGAAGTAGTTAGTGATCCAGCCTGAATAGAGCTTTATGAAGTCATAGGGCCCAAAGATGAAATGAATTTCACAACCAGAAAGTTGGTGGCAAGTAGCCAGAAGAAAAAGTAAGAACATGCTGTACACAGCAAATAGATTTTCTGAGAACAGTGTGTGTGTGTCAAGGGTCGAAGTATGGGGAAAGAGAGCTGACCAGGATATAGACTAGGACAGGTGTCAGGAATTTAGAGATGGCAGCTATCTCTGTATGTCCTGGCTATGACAAGTGCCGGGGGGTTTAGAGATGGCAGCTGTCTCTGTGTCCTAGCCTTTTTCTCCATATAGTTCTCCATTTTCAACATGTCCTTCAACCCAGCTCTAATCCTAATAAGCCAAATCATTCTATCCTGTGCCAAGTTGAATTAACAACTTTGATGCTGAAAGTTTTGGGGTAAGAATCAAGAAGTAAAAAAGACTCTTCGGGGCTGGAGAGATGGCTCAGCGGTTAAGGCACTTGCCTCCAGTGCCTAAAGCCCCAGGTTCAATTCCCCAGGACCCACATAAGCCAGACCCACAGGTGGTGGCCCTGGTGCACACACACACACTCTCTCTCTCTCTGCTTGAAATAAATAAATAAAATAAAATAAAACATACAAAACAGTAATTTTAAAAAAAGACTCTCCATTGGATTTTTGGACAACAGAATGTAAAATCCATGTATCAGAATTCTTTGAAACTGCTGAAATGACTACATTAAGAAAAGACAAAGTTTATTAGGTGCTGAGAACATAGCAAGGTCATAGGAACAAGAAGAACAAACTTAGCAAGAATCTGAATTTTTGGCTCAAACATCTTAGGGGCTACTCTTTCCAGTGCTGCAAATGAAAGGCTCAGATCCAATCACACTTATTTTACATTTGTGTCCCCTTGGAATACAAGCTTCTACAGGGAAAGCAATTGACCAAGCTTACATCCCACTTCAATCATTTTTTGATAAGTAGGTGATGAGGAAGAATCTATGATTGGATTCCAACAAATCCATGGGAAATAAGAGAGTTGGACATGCATCCAAAGGAAGGGATACAAAGTTGACCCAAACAAGATGGATCCATTATAATTTGGAAATTAACAGTGTTCATGTTTTCTATTGTAATAGCAAAAATAAATGCAAGAGAAAACTGGAGGGAGATAAGGAGAACAAAATTGAAGAAAGAAAGTAATTTAAAATGTCAAGAATTTCAAAAGATTTTCAGGCTCATATCCTAAGGTACTGGTCTGGTGTAAATTCTTTGCACACAACGTTACAGCAGAAGAAATAAATGATGTATCGATTACTCATGGGAATAAAGGATAGAGGTCATCTTTGTGTCATGGAAAATTCTATTGAAACTTGTAGCAATCCTGTTTAATTGTGTAGTGGATCTTTTTCCCTTTCATCTGCTTTATAATCCCAAATTTAATCCTTCAACTAGATTATTGGCAAAAGTCAAAGGTAGATCATTTAATAAGGAACTTATTTTCTATTTCTACAGAGTTAATTTAAAAAGGGAACCCATCTTCAATTCTCCTTACAGGCAGAAACACATTTACAACAAGCTCCTCTTTGAAAGCCACTTGTGAATTCAAGTGCCTACAGCCACCCCACCCTGCCCAGATCACAGAAGTTTTTTATTTTAATTACCATTGTGCCAGTTAAAATAATGGACTATATAACTTTGGTAGATTGATTTTATATCAAGCAAAGATATTTTAGCTAATTTTATGCTTTCATTTTACTTTTTACATTACTCCTTTATTTTACAAGCCAAATCTATTAATTCTTTGGCCAGCCTTACTACTTACTACCTACTGATAAAAATTATATCCATGGAACAACAAAAAATTTCATCAATAAGAGTGCTAAAGAGATCTATGGCATACACATATGTGAAATGCCATGAGCAGTTATAAAGAATGATTCTATTCATTTGTCCTGTCAAATAAAGCTTTTAAGAAGTCAAGTTGTAGAAGAACATATACTATCTCATGTATTTATCATAAAACCATGAGCAATTGCTTTCATTATTCTAAATCCTCCAACAACTCAAGCCATTCTAATCTCAATACACATGTTCTGTCCTCCCAATTTGATCTGAGGTCAAGGGCCAAATCCTTAATTTCAATAGTTATTGCATCTATAGCAGAGCATATTGTAGCCCAGGTGGAGTCCGTACTATGAGGATTCATACTTGACTGAGTTGCACTTCATCGTATAATAGTTATGTTTCATCCTATGGCAGAGACTTAAAAAGTGGTTCTCATGGCAAGAATGTGCATGTTCCCAGAATACATACTATACATAGCAGGTGAAAACACTCATTGAACAACTTTGCCTAGACAGTACCATAAGCACTACTAAAGAGCTATATGACTTTAATTGTTTTTCTTTCATAGTTTTTATTTAATAGTCTTAACAATCCAGCCAACTGTGCCAAGTAATTGAACCCTTCCTAAACCTAAGAATCATTGAGAGAGATTTCTTTGTTTCCTTGTCAATTGATATTTAGCCCAGGCTGGCTTCAAACTCAAACCTACTTCAACCTAAAGCCTACTCCCATGTGCTAGACAGATGCTTTAACACTGAGCTCTATCTCCAGCCCTCTTTTAAAAATTATTTATTTATTTATTTATTTATTTATTTATTTATTTATTTGCAAGCGTGTGGGGGAGAGAATGGGTGCAACAGGGCCTCCAGCCAGTGCAAACAAACTCCAGATGCATGTGCCATCCTGTGCATCTGGATATATGTGGGTTCTGGGAATCAAACTCCATCATCAGGCTCTTCAGACAACCGCCATAACCCCTGAATCATCTCTCCAGCTCTCCAGTCCTCTTTTGAAGTAGCATTTTACTAAGTTGTCCTCGCTGAACTTGAACTCACTGTATTATTTATAATCTCGCTACAACAAAATTCTTGACAAAAACAACTTCAGGATGGAATTGTTTATTTTGGATTACACGGGGGGGGGGGCAATTGCTGGAAGCAGTTGATCACATTCAATCCACAATCAGGATGCAGACAGCAATAAATACCTAATGCTCTGTCCCTTTCTCTTTTTTATTCAATGCGGACCCAAGCCTATGGAATGTGCCAGCCACAGTTTGGGTGGGTCTTCCCACCTCAGTTTACCTCACCTAGAAACTCCACCACACACATGCCAACAGACTTAACATACACTTTGAAGGCCAGGCTAGCCTTCAACCTGGAATTATCTCATCTCAGCCTCTAGAGCACTGGGATCACAAACCTGTGCCCCCATGCCCCAATCTGGGGAGTTTTCAAATAATAGATTCCTAGTCAATTGATAAGAGGTGTGCACCAAGTGTCATTCTTATTGAAAGCTTCTTGTTGAACTCCAGCTTTAAAGGAAACTAGTAATCAATGAATAACTATTACCAACTCCTCCATTTCCAAGGGAACAACTCAGCTTGGACAGGTTAAGTAAATGAGTAAATACACAAAAGACAGGTCTGGCTCTAGAACTTGAGTTCTTTTATCTATTTGGTGATAAATATATATTTTGGCTTCAACATATGTGGATACAGATGTCCACTTCCTCCACTTAGTAAGTAGCCAAATCATTAACTCTAGTTCTCAGTTGACTCAACTATAAAATGGGCATAAGAATAAAGATCACATTCGTTTCAGTGAGGATTAATATTAGCTGCTCCTTTTTTCTCTAACAAAAACATTTCATAAGCTAGAGAGATGGCTCAGCAGCTAAGGCACTTGCCTGCAAAGCCTAATGACCTGGGTTTGATTTTCCAGTACCCATGTAAAGCCAGATGCACAGTAGTACATGCATCTGGAGTTTGTTTGCAGTTGCTGGAGGCCCTGGTGTGCACATTCTCTCTTTCTCTCACTCTCGCGCTCGCTCTCGCTCTCTTCCTTGGAAAGAAATAATTAAAACCATTTCACTAGAAAATATGTCATTATAATTGAAGCTCTACTTGTTCTGTCTGGGAACCTTGAAATAGCTTCTTGAATCCACAGTATGAAAGTATGAATTGAAAGTTTTGTTCAGATTCTAAGCCTGAGGTGAGAACTGGAACCCACTGGCTGCGCCTTCCACAGAACATGCCTCCTGGACCTCTTACGTGTTCCATGACACATGCAGTTTATGACCCATGGATGCCATTGTCACTTCATTGTATTTATTGGTTTCTGTCTTACCTTTCGTAAAACTGTTCCCTTTTGTTTCCACTAATTTGTTTGGAAGATAATGTATTCTGAGTACTAGACCTGAACCAAGAAATTCCGTGCTTCTAATCCTCACAGTGCAGGTGCAGCTGGCTGCAGTGTCTGAAGATTAATGATGCTAAGATTTACACTAACAAAGTGAGTCATATCTCACAGGAGTCCCAGTAACATTCTGAGAAATAAGATGTAGATTATAAAGATCGCCTAAAATGAAATATTTTTTACATTTATTTTGTGTAGTACTTTCAAAAGGGTGCTAGTGTCTTAGAAAAATGAAAAAAGAGCCAGACAAAAGGGCCAGTCTTTCCATCAATAAAGAAGCTCAAGAAAAAATAATGCTCATTTTGTACAAAAAAAAAAAAAAACCACTTGGCTGCAGATGTACATGGAAGAAGAGGTGTAGGATGCACGTGGCTTAACATTGGCCACAAGAACAGCCAGATAGCCGCTCGGGCATGCACACACAGCTGACCCTGCTCACAATCAAACAAGTATGGTTTCATTGAGTACTCTGGGTATAGCCTTAACTACTGTATTCTTCTTAGTTTGAGGAAAACGAAAATTTACTAGTGAGAAATGTTCTTGATTCTGCAGGTTACATAAAACTGTAATCGTGTGTGTCACTATGTCAACATCACAGCTCTGCACGTGAAAGATTCAGACTCTATGTATGAGGGTGGGAAAAGGTCACCTGTGTATCTAAAATATACCAGAAACTAAAAGGTATTATTTAAAATTAAGATGATTCCATTAAAGATAAAAACCAGTCATGAAGCAACACATAAAAACCGACATTTTACATTATTCTACATATGTAGTATTTAAAGAGGAAAAATTGTGTATCTTAAAGTGTTCACCTAGTTAATAAATCTATACCATGTAAATCTAATTGTGAAATATAATTAATATTACTTATATGTATTACTAAGATCACTATGTTCATGACAAGGCCATATTATTCTTACCATTGTTATTGTTCATTTCTTTATGAGAGATTGCACATGATGTTTAAAATTTAAGAATTCAGACTCTGCCAATCATTCCCCCACCCATTGCTACTTCTAAAATTGCTTTTAAGATATGGGCTCTCTTTGTAAGATAATGTTTCCAAATATAAGCTGAATTTCATTTTCTTAAAAGTTTTATTCAAAGAGAGAGTTTTATTTGGAAAGTCATTGGCTTGCTTCCTGACCCTCAAACTTTCAGAAGGGACCACGAGCTCTTTTGCTGTCTCATGGAACTCTCAGTGACAAACCAAATGTTAATGAAACAAAAACCCAGGATTCTAGCCTTTCCCTTTCACTGCTGAGGATGGCAGAGTACCACAGTGCCTTCCTGGAATTAACTATCATAATACTTTAACTCTTAATATAATTCTTTCTGTTCCCTAGGTAGATAGAGAACAGTTAGATGCAGATAAAAAGCCCAGTGTTTCAGACCTCTGGAGCCACATATGAAATACTGTATAGATGAGGCATCACATACACATTTATTTTGATTCCTATATAACAAAAAATGGTAGAATGAAGATTCTGATGAAATTTTTTCATTCCAGATAATCATTCTTTTGGTGGAATGCAGATGCCACTCACATTTATGTCATAAATGAAACAAAACAGTTGTTGGAATAATGTTTAATGTATGTTTTAAACTTTTCATTTATTAAAAAAACAGAATTTTAGTTTTAAGAATGTGTCAAGCAGTAAAATCAGTTAAAAGTAAGCCATCAATTTATATGAAATTTAATGCTCCATTGAACTGAGTTAATGAGCATATCAGTCAGATGACAGGGATGGTTTTCGTAATTGTTAATGATGGTTCTTACTGTGACAGATTTGTTTAAAGCTTGACTTAAATCATACTTGAGAAATAGAAAAATACCAAGTCTCTAACTTCCTTCTTTAATGGCAGTCTTTCTCCTTACTTCCTCTCCCTGGACTGCATGACCTTCTAGTTTTACCCTCACGGTCTCCACTGACACTGTTCTTACCCTTGAGATCTCCTCTGAGGAGGTCTTCTACCTTGCCACCCTCTAATGCGGTGCAGAAACTTCCACAAACTTTATAAAATATGCTTTCTTCTCTTTTTTTGAATATTCGTACCTGCTGTACTTTAAGCCATGTAGGTACTTCTAATCATTGTCTGCAGCGTCTAAAATAGTACCTATCACAAGTAAAAGTTAGATGGTCCTGTCAGAGTTGGCAGGTGTGATGGGTGGACAGTATGAGGGCCTGGGATGGTAATTCCAGAGCAGGAGTGAGGTTCCATAAACATGTTTAAATGCAGGAGCCATTTTTGCTTAAGTTAAAACACACATGAAAACAATGTGTTTCTTTGCAGATTCAATTTCTTTATCCTTGGAAATTCATGCAAATCTTTTTATATTTTCCCCTCTTTACTTTTATATATATATATATATATATATATATATATATTAATTTATTTGCAAGCAGAGAGATGAGAGAGACACTCAGAGAGAGACAAAGAGAGAGAAAGTATGGGCACAAAAGGGCCTTTAGCCACTGCAAACTCCGGATGCATGAGCCCCTTTGTCTTGTAGTTGCTTCTGAGCTGGGAAGCTGTGGATATGAATCTCTCAATCATCTCTTTCTCTTCAGTGTCTCTCAGTAAAGAAATATTTGGATGAAGAACAGGAAACACCATGAACTGAGCACCTGCAAAAGATATTTCACACTTTTCTTTTTGGACATTTTGTTATTTTCCTTCAAGTTTATATCCGTCCCATTTTATGCAGAAAAGTTCACTGCATAAATAGTTCACATTAAAAACTTTTGGTACAGTACTTTTAATATGGTTATTATAAGATATAAATTGAACATAAAGCTCTTCGATGCTGATTGTTTACCAGCTGCAATTCAGAAGACATGTCTTTGTGTTTATACCCTGTGGGCCCTTCAGGCAGAGAGGAGAATTTTTCTTTATCTTGTACAAAGCCCTCAAGTCTCCTAGGTCACAAATCATAGAAAAGCAATATGATATGATAGCATTCTGCTGGGGATTGAGATGGTAAATACTCAAGGTACTTTTGCCAAACAGGTTAAAGTAATCACACAGATCTTTCCAAAATGTACAGAAATAATATTTCAATGTTTTTATAATAATAATAATAATTTTCAATGTTTTTATAATAATAATCAATGTTTTTGAATTGTGAATGTTTTTTAAAATACATTATTTGATCATCTCAGTAAAGGTTGCCCATTGAGTGGATCTAAAGACTGTAATCCAGAAACATGAAGGGTCTTGGAGAAGAAGTAAGGACAGGAGATTTGAAAGAGTTCCAGGCTGACAATTGCATCACACCACAATGTTTGTGTCCTAGCAGAACTTACCTCTAAGAGATTGAGCTCTTCAGGTACCAGGATTGGGAGCTGGGTGTTACCTTAAGCAAAGAGCCAGAATCCCCACATAGCCTTCCACTTCTTTCTCCTCCTCTATTTATTGTCCTTGACCAAGCCTCCACTGAAGAGCTTAGCTGCTAGTCATTTCTTCTGCTCTAATTCTACAGGAGCATTACTGAGGTAGAATGGTCCTTCTCATTCATTCATCTCATCTCATTTTGTGCCATGTCAGTTTCTCTGATAGGAGAGATCAGGTTCATGTGTGTGTGTGTTTGTGTGTGTGTGTCTGTGTGTGTTGGGGTCTCTGAGTTCTTCATGGGACCTGCAAGAGCATTACAACACCCACTGGTGACATTCTGAGATGGTAGTTTATTAGTGACAGCAATATATATCTTTAGCTATAGCAATGGGACCAAGATGTAATCACTGATCACTCCTAAGGGTTGTTTTCTAAATCAGCATGTTTATTCATGTAAGGACAAGACCAACCCCCAAAAAACAATGTATTATGGTTTGTCGTGACAACTTACCTCATTATACATGTGGTGACCAAGAGCAGACAGCTCTCTTCTGTCAGCCTCCTGCAGCTCAACCAAATCCCATGATACTGCAGTAGCCAGTTGAGTGTCCAGACAGCAAGGTGGGTGGAAAACCACTCCACCAAGAGAGCCACAGTGACCCCAGAGGATGGTTTTTCCACAGTTTGGACTGCATATTTGGATTAACTATCAGCTAAAGGCTTTAAATAGAACATTTTATCTCCTTCAGATTTCATAAATAAATGCCTTAGATTTAGTTTCTTTCCCATTTCACTGTTCCTTTGAGTTTGACCTCATATCCGGGACATACTGAATAAATTTGTAGTTTATCTGCCTTCCTTCCAGCCTCAATTCTCGCATCTCTAAGCATGCCTGATCTTAATTAGAGAAGATGTTAACAGGGCTTTTCTGAGAAGCACTTGCCTGCCTCGTTACTGCTTTACTCTGAGTTAGAGGCCCTGTAACTTTTCAGTGATAAAACAGGAAAAGTATAAAATTGGTTACTTCAAAGAAAACAGCTCAGGTTCATGATAGGAAAGGGATCTGTGAAAATAATGAAAGTGGTAACATCCAGAAGTTTCTAAGTCAGAGTTTGAGGTTGTGTCTTGAAAAACAAACTTAAAAGCCATTTGAGGGTAGGACCAAGACCTTCCCTTTTCTTAACCTTATCTGTGTACTTCTCAGCCCCCCTTTTTTGTTGCTTATTTCTTTGAGACAGGATTTCACTCAGTATCTCCAGGCTGCTGACTTGGAGCTCACTGCAATGCTCCTGCCTCAGCCTCCCAAACTCTGGAATTACAGGTATGAGTCACCATGCTGGCTCAATTATCTCTTTTTTCTCTGCATACCAGTATGACTCTCCTCCCTTGCACCAGAATAAAGGAAAAATTGAAATACCCACAGATTTGGAGCTAAAATAACCAGCACATCTTTGCCCATGCACAAGCACAGGACTCTGACACTCTGCTGTGGAGCAAGAGTGGTCAGTAGCATTTGCCAAGATGAATCAAGATGCCACAGGCCAGGCAGTCAATTCCAAATGCACTGAGATGGCTATTTGGACTGGACATCCTTGCTGGGCCTGAACCGTAAGTTTTTAGGGTTGGTCAGTTGATGATGGGGGTTGTTTTGGAAAAAGCCAAAATAGGTTAAGTGACAGTCAGGACTTCTGGAGAACTGGGAAAAGGCTTGAGACAAGCATCTTGGATTCCCCACAGGCGAATTCCAAAAACTGAGGGAAGCAAGTATCCTACCACCAAACAACATTAACCAAAGTGACAAAATAAGAACTCGTAACATTTGTGAAACCACGTGGTGACTTAGCTGACAAGCTGCCTTTGTTTACATTTAACATGTGTAGGGTAGTCTATTGTATTTCTGATTTTGAAATTTTTCTCACTGAATTTTCTGGGAAAATACTCTAAGTCTCAGGCTTAGAGACAGATTTTCTTACTTTCTGTATCCTGGAAGTAATTCTTTAGAATATACTTAAAGGCTTGGTTGAAAGAACACTACCATTCTCCCTTTCAACAGCTGGTTAATTATGCATGTTTGAGGAAAGAAGAGAAGACAGTGTACATTTGCAACCCCATATGAAGACCGGGATGTCATGAAGAGCAAACAGTTCAAGTGTGGGACCAAGAGTCACAATTTCTGCTCAAAATAAATAAATTTTTTGGTACATAGACACATATCTAACATGTGTCATAACTACTTAACATTCAATCCTATAATTCTTATAACTCAATATAGTAACAAGATCAAATGATATCTCAACAGTTTACATAGATGTTACAACCTCCCTTTCTGTTCAGAATCACTTCTTCCATAATCTGTGTATTTTCCAGAGCATAACAACAATGTGATACACTAGCTATTGCTGTGAAAACCACTCGATGGTTTCGACCACTACCAAACACAAGAGCAGTGTGTGTGCTGAAGGGTCTCAGGCAGATGGATCATATTAAAGCCTGTACACTATGGCTTGCACTGCCTACCAGGGTGTTTCTGGATGCTGTTCAAAGAGTTGACTTTGATCTATGAAGCTGTGTACATTTTAAGCCAGAAACTATTTATCCTAAAATCACCCACAATAGATAAGATGAAATGGAGCCATTGTTGAAACTACTCACATCATAATTCAAAGTTAGTACCTTTCTTGGTCGTGTCCACCAAGTTGCTATTACCTGGGAAATTCAGCCACGCTTTTCTTCCACTCTCGCCTGGGAGGACTCATGGAGAAAAACAAAAGTATAACTCTTCTATAGCACAGTATTCCATGCACTCCAGGACAAAGCAAAGAGCCTTTTCATATGCAATTTGTATTTTGTATATCTTGGTTAAAATATGTAACATTTTAAAATGGAAACAATAGCTTTTTTAATTTCAGAACTGTTATCTATCTAAAGATTTTAGATATTTTAAATTTCAATTTTTTTAGGTTGTGAAATTTTTAAAAATCTAAATAATCCACGATTTTCTGTTTGAAGGAAAAGTAGGGTTGCAAGCAAATAACCAAACTAAAGGAAAGGAAGTCACTCATTACTGTGCCATCCAGATGTCTACAAGGTTTAAATGGGCATGATTTCAGCAGACAGGCATGTACCCACCATTAACTAAATTAAGCTATGTTCACTGTGCTCTGTATTCATTAAATAAAACACTGATAAATGCTGAGTTTCCAGAAGATAGGTCAGGAAGATGGCTCAGTGGGTAAGAATGCCTGCTATGCAAACAAGATGGCTGTGGAGGTGCCTAGTCCTGAGCCTGATTGTCCTTCATGTCTGTCAATGTCTGTAAGACCAGTCCTGGAGGAACATAGCTTGGAGAATGGCCAGAGGTCATGACAACAGCAAGCTCTGGAATCAAGGAGGTTCTGATCCAGGAAACATGCTGAAGAGCCCTAGAGGACGGGTACCTGATGTAAGGTCGGAATTCAGGCTACATCCTGATCCTCTTCCTAAACCAGCCTCAGTATCAACAAAGATAAAGACTTCCTCCTGAAACCAGAGCCATACCTGGCCCGAGGGACTGTCCCTCCAGATCCTCCCGAAACCAGAGCCATACCTGGCCCAAGGGACTGTCCCTCCAGATCCCTCCTGACCCTGAGAGAATGTGACCCCCTGAGCCCTCCACCCAACCTCATGTGACCAACCAGACCCCAACCTGAACGTTTCCCCCTTAAAAGCCCTGGTCTAAACCTGCCTCTTGTGCCTTTTTGCCACCCTTGGTGAAAAGTGCCCGGCAGCTCGTTTTTCCTCCTATTAAAAACCTTTCCTTTCAGAGTGGTGTCTCGTGGTCATTTCCATTCTAACATCTGGTGCCGAAACCCGGGAAGGGGCCACTCCGGATTGCCCCTTTGGGTGACCGGACCCCCTTCCCGGACCACATGACCACCGAGCTGCCGTTGACCCTCTGAAAGCCTCGCCTCAGATCATCTGTCTGCTTGCAG
>PVHP010033888.1:0-19375 GCA_004024765.1 Zapus hudsonius
AGAGAGAGAGAGAGAGAGAGAGAGAGAGAGAGAGAGAGAGCGCACCAGGGCCACCACCTGTGGGTCTGACATATGTAGGTCCTGGGGAGTTGAACCTGGGCCCTTAGGCACTGGAGGCAAGTGCCTTAAACGCTGAGCCACCTCTCCAGCCCTCCCAAAACACTTTTTAATAAAGGCTTCACATTCTGTCCCATAGCAGCCACCATCACAAACATCTCTGAGTAGTTGATTGAAGCCGCTCGTCATGTTCCTAGGAAAGGTCATAAATAGAAAGGTTTGTGTGTAACCTTTGACCTTCATGACCCCAGGAAAGCCAGTGGTTGTCAGCGATGGTCACAGGTAAAGAATTCCATGGCTGGCAAAAGCATGTTGGTATGGTTGTATTTTTATTTAGCACTTGAAATTTCTCTAAACTTTGACAAGAATTTTCTTTCCTTCATGGAGGAGAGTACAGGAGATCAAACTCAGGGTCTTACACATGCTTTGCAAGTGATCTGCCATGGGTGACACACTCACCCCAGAACTTCCTGATTGCAATCGGTACAGGTACATACTAATTGGCATATTTGTGAGATACAGTGTGATAATTCCATGCATGTTTACAGTGTATGATTGATCACACCAGGGAGTACATTCTGATTCTTAGAAAACAACTTAAACCTGGTCATGAACACTCAGGAGGCTGAGCCAGGCTCGGTGCAATGTTTGAGGCCAGCCTAGACTGCAGATAAGATCCTCTTTCAAAAAAGAAAAGAAAGAAATCCCCCCCCCCAATAAAACCTTTTTGTTTACTAATATTTCTCCAGTGGGTGAGCTGGAACTGTGCTTGCATCTCTCAACCAGGGAGAACAGAAAACAGAATGCTGCCACCAAAACCACAGGGGGCCTGAGGACCATTCCAAGGGCTTTGATTTTTGGGGCCAAACAGACACTACTTGAGTATATAGAATGAGTGGAGAAACTCATAATTTAAATAGTAAGTATAAGCTAGAAGTTAATGTTCATTCAGATTTAAGATATTTAAACTGATAATTTCTAGCATGTAGCTGTTATTTTTAAAATCACGGGTAATTCTGTATTTTCCTAAATTTTAATGTCATTTGGAGAATGTTTTGAACTTTCAAAAGTAACTTCATGTACATTTTACTATGTGCTGTAGTTACTGTCACTTCTAATATATCGTAAATATGTGTGATTCCAGGGTAGCCTGGAAATCACGATCTTCCTGCCTCAGCCTCCTGAGTGCTGGCATTCCAGTCACGTGACACCACACCTAGCTGTGGGATTCATCGAATGAATAGTATAAAACAGTATTGAACCAGTTCTCTAGGTATCTCCTATCCATCAGCTATAGTAAACCTTTCTAACTATGGATTTAAGAACGCAAGCTAACAAACTCATCATGGACTCACGTGTGCATTTTTCATATTTTCTTTTTTTTGCGATTTTTGAGAGTTTTTATTTATTTGACAGAGAGAGAGAGAGAGAGAGAGAATATGATCACATCAGGGCCTCTTGCCACTGTAAACAAATTCCAGACACATCTGGCTTTATGCCGGTAACAGGGAATCAAACCCAGGCCAACAAGCTTTGCAAGCAAGCGCCTTTAACCACCAAGCCATCTCCCCAGCTCCATTTTTCAGATTTTCTTAATCTCTGTATTAAGGCAGAGTGGATGATTTGTGTAGCCTATGGCCAGCATCCATAGATAGCACCGTGAGGCACGATGGGGAAGGCAGAGCATCTAATCCTGCCAGTGCAGGAAAGGCTCCAGGTCTACTGGACAGAATGATTTCACGCAGGGAATCCCGGGCCAGCCTGCCCTCCTTCACTGGAGCGCAGGCTAAGGTAGAAGGGGAAATCTTGGGCACCAGATGACCTGCAGGCTCGCCATGTGGAGCACAGTGACTTAGAGCGCTCCGAATCCCATCTTTGATCCTCAGCGATATTTTTCTCTGTTATGTCACAGAGGTCACCTGGCTCATGTGTGACAAACTGCCTGCATAAGTCACAGTGCCAGTGGCAGAGATTTGTAACCATGCCCCTGGTCCATTGCCTTTGAGTTATTTCACAGGCCCGCTGCTTTACATTTACACTCTGTCGGAAGATGAACAGGGGACGGGAGTAAAATCAAGGGCAGGGGCTCATCCTGAAGGACAAGGGGAAACAGGTGGAAGGTTAATGGCCCTGGAGCGATTCCATGAGCCTCTCAGGCTTGATATATGGGCCTCGGGCCTAAAACGGGCATTGGCTTTCAAAGATATATTATTTCATTTGAGGAGAGACACTCTGGAGTTCCTGCATTTGTCTGCTGATAGATGATCCTCTATCCACAATTGGTTATGGCGTGTGAGTTTTCCTTGGGCCTGCTCCCGTACATAAAATTTTTGCTGAGCCCTCCAACCTTTCACTTGCCTTTAAGAATGGCACGAGTACCAGCCCCTTGGCAGGCGGGTGGATTTTTGTTGCTGCTATTTTAGTAGTTCCTTTTGAACTGTGAGGCAAGGAGTGAACAGAACACTTCTGTTCATTCATACATATCTTGATAAGGGTGGCCTTTCAGAGAGGGGGGTTGGAGGGAGGGAGGGAGGGAGAGAGAGAGAGAGAGCCCAAACGTGGGTTAGTCTGGTAAAATGACCTAGATCCAAAACCCAGTGCTTTTTGAGTTTCGAAAAGTTGCTTCATTGAAAGATAGGTACTATTTAAAAAGGGTTTTGACTGTGTTAGCCCTAAGCTCTGAACACATGGCTTACTCAGTTTTGTTTTGTTTTATTGTTTTCAAAAAGTTCAAGGTGCTTTGGAGGAAGGAGGACGCTTAGGAAAAGATGATGAATTTGCGTAACCAGAGCCACCAAGCAGTGTTCCCCAAAAATAGATCTAATGGCTGAAATGTCACACATGAATTGAGCTGGTCACTAAGCTTAATGGAAACAGCCACCTGAATTAATCTTGTGTGGCTACTCCAAAGTTATACAGCAGTGTGTGAGGCCTCAAAATCTCACAGCCTCGGCCCACATTTAATTAATATTCATGAAAATATTTGGAAGTCTAATATGCTTCAATTTATAGTATTTTGAAATTAATTATTAACCTTAGTTTGGGGTGTGCATCTATGAAGTCTTTGACTTTGTAATTCCTGATAACTTCTACTAGCCTTCTTTGAGAGATAATGCTTATTTTTATGGTGAGCATTAAGGAAAAAAATGATCCCTATAAACCCACTATCTAAACAAAAGTGATTTTTCTTTTTAGCTCTTTTGTGTTCCACTGCCCTTCTGTCTGAATTCTCACACCACTGAGTGAGGTGTCAGGATTCTGTTCGAAGACATTTTTATCCTGAACGACTTTGGCAGAAAGAAATAAATGCTTCACATAGAGAAACTTTTCATTATCAATAGAGACACATTGGTGCTTATCAATTAGAAGTTACGATTGGACAACAAATCTGATAATGATTATCAACAGAAATTTAATTCTCAAATGAGCACTACTACTGTGCAATCAATTATAAGCACACTTACAGGAGCCCTTTATCACAGTTCTTACTCATATAAAATCAAGAGCAGGGCGAGGATGGAGTGCAGGGTAAGGGTGCTTGTCGCTGGGCATATGCTCTGCCCTGAGTCCATCCATGGCACCCTGGGGAAGAAAAATAATCAGGTGGAGTCCTTAGTCGAAGGATGCAGTATCTGGCCATTCTGATAATAAGGAGATTATAATGATCTTTTCTTTTTTTCTGGAATATTGCCAAGAAGAGATGAGAGGAGATGCAGAAAAATTGGAGAGATGCCCTTAGTGTCTGCAGGAAGAAAATGGATAACTTTTTGAAAGGAAAGATTCCTAACCCCTAATCAGAGCTGAAAGGGGAGAATCTGCTCCCACTTGGTGATTGGTTAAATGTATAAAAGGCTGTTACAGATGGACAGACAGACGTCAAGCCACCAGCTGTGTGTGCCATCCAGAGCATGCACACAACAGAAAGCAAGATCCCAAACCCACACAGTGCTTTCCAATTACAAAATATCATTTGGTTATTGTTTTTATTGTTCGTATGTGACCCAGATGCCTCATTTCCATGTTTGAAAAAGTTACCAATTCTATTTCTGTCATATTTACTGCCCTGAGTGACATGTCCCCATCAACAGACCCTAGTCCTGTGGGATTAGGTCAATGCCTCAGGCAAAAGATCAAATCACTCCCCCCAACCTAGCCCCCATGCATAACTGGTTCAAATGGAGAGCTCACTCAGCATTAGTAAATAGTGTCCTCTACATCTGTCAGGGTGTCCTAGCTCACATGGACTGGCTCCTCCGTAAGTTGGAAGCAAATAGTTGCAAACAGCCTCTTCTCTGCAGTGGGACGAAATGCTGCACGCAGAAGGACTTCAAAGCCAAAGGAATCTGCTCTGAAAACAGGATCTTCATGCTCAGCTGCTTATTGTTGCCAAGTTAGAATAACAAATATTCCCAGCGTGAAGCCAACGTAAACTTATTCAACCTGAGCCCTAGTCCACCTTTTTGTTTCTAACAGCCATGGAGGAGGCACACTAAGGGCTCTGTTTGTTATTCTATACTGTTCATTTTAATGATATATTTAGGTCTCCATCACACTTTGTATTTTTACGTGTAATTACCCATATTAAAAACACACTCATTAGTGTTCTATTCCACTGATTTAATTATGCCCTCTAATTAAATCCTGACTAACTGGGGGTCACTGCCATGTCAGTGGGATTTGTCACTGTTGCCAGCAGGTGTCTGGTGGGTCTATTTGAGAGCTAGCTTTTTTTCTACATGCCAGAGACTCCTCATTGGAGGGAAGGAAGAGCATACATTGGACAGGCTCCCTCAAACATTTGTTTGCAAGAGGAAATTTTTGTCCTCATTTGTCTGGAAAAAAAAATCTCTGGACTAGGTAGAAAGATGCTGAACACTGACTTTAATACAGCAGATGCCTCCTTTCTAAAGGATGAAGGTTTACATTTAGAAATTAGGATCGTATGTGTGTGTACAATTCTAAGACTTCCTTGAAGAACAGAAGAAAGATTGTTTTGTTGATGGTATTTTTGTACCAGCATACACAATTCTTATGTTAAAAGTCTAAAACAGATCTGGGGGTGCAGCTCAGTGGTAAAATGCCTGACTAGCATAGATGAGGTCCTAGGTTAAATCCCCTCCCCCAGCACCACAAATAAAAAATTATAAATCATAGAGACTACAAAAATAGAAATCAGACTAAAAGACTCTGAAGAGTCTAATGAACACACAAGTCAATTCCTTCTTTGGAATGAATCTTAAACAGTGGGACTGCGGTGTCTTTCCGTTTCACATGAGTGTTTCAGACTCATGATTTCAGCGCTTTTCCTAAGGGAGGCATAATTCCCATGTTTCTGTGTATAATAGGCACCTAATGTTGATCTGAATAATTGATTAGTCCACTCAGGCTTTTATAATTAGATGTCAGCTTCTCCACATAAGCCCTCAAAACACTGGATGTGCACCTACAAAGCCTTTCCATTTATTAATTAGGTTTTAATCTAAAAATGTATAAAATGTATGCAAGCGACCTGAAAGCATTTATTTGTTTATTATTTATTGGGGAATTAGGACGTCCCTTCCAACACATGCTGTAAAAGGTTAAACTCAGAAGATTTTGGACTGAAACTCTGATTTTTCAAAATAATAGCATTTATCTTAATTTAAAGGCAAGAAATCACAATTTTTCTACCAGTTAGTAGGTTTTACTTACTATAATTCAGATTTCTAATTATAGTGTGAAACAACAGGTTAGTTAATCAACCAACAACATAAATTGGTAGTGTGGCCTTAATGTCATTTTATAAGCAACTGCTTTTTTGTTGATTTTTCCTATTAATGTAGTAGGGGCAGAGTAAAGTAAAAATTTTTGAATGTATATGTAGTTCAAGTTGCTATATTTCTTTTAAAAGAACTATTGACAACTTCCAAACATTTATACAATGCATCTTGATCAGAACCCCCCTCCCCCCTCTAGTGTCTCCCTCCTGAATCCTCCTTTTCTCCCTCCAATTAGTCCCTCTTCTATTTTTTTAAATATTTTATTTATTCATTTTCTAGTAGAGAGAGAGAGAGAACACAGGGCCACCACCTTGTGGGTCTGGCTTATGTGGGTCCTGGGGAATTGAACCCAGGGCCTTAGGCACTGTAGGCAAGTGCTTTAACCGCTGAGCCATTTCTCCAGCCCTCCCTCTTCTATTTTGATGTTTGATGTTTTTTTTGCCTTCATATTATCCAGGTCTGGTGTAAGTAGCATCATCCACTGTGAGGTCATGAAAGCAATGGCCATTTTGTGTCTGGATGACAACATTCCAAAGAACTCCTCCCCATCCTTTGGCTCAACTTACTGTATTTCTGTTATTCAAATCAATTCATATTATCCAAAAGAATTGATTCCAACCAATTGATTCTTAAGAACAAACGTTCTCATTTTCAACCCAAGTAATTCTTAATACAATGCTCATTTGAGGTTTCCTTTATGTTCTTAGCACTTTTAAATCATCTATAAATCAAATACGGGAATCTGCATGGATTTTTAACGAACTCAAATGATGAAACAAGAATTCTAATGCATTCCAAAGATTCCTTTTTCACATCTAATTGTCGCTGGGTCAGAAAAGACTAGGTTATGTATATCTCAAGGACCTAAGTGGAGTAACAAGTCTAGATTTTCTTATGATTTTTTGAGACATGGTTTATTTTATCACAGGCTGGCTTCAAAATCAGTATATTAATGCCAAGAGTAGTGGGGCATGCCTTAATTCTAGCACTGAGGAGGTAGAGGTAGGAGGCTCACCCTGAGTTTTGAGGGGTATATTTTATCCTATTAGCCGTCACAAGTCTTTAAGTGATTGTAGTACATTTGTAGAGGTTTGGGAGATAGCTTAGTATCTATCAATAGTGTCTGCCATGCAGGCACGAGGGCCTGAGAGGACCTGAGACAGTCTGAGTTCAATTTCCCAGTGTCCACCTAAACTGAGCGTGGCCATGTGTGCCTGTAACCCCAATCCTGTGAGGAGCAGGAAGCAGAGAGTCATTGGACTCATGAAAACTGTAGCTTGGGTTCAGAGAGAGACTTCTTCTCAGGGCAATATGCAGATGAGTTCTGGAGGAGAAGATCTGCTATTCTCTTCTGGCCTCCACATGTGTGAACGCCAGATGCACGAATCTACACACACAAACATGCATAAACTATACACATACCACACCTCATATGTGAGAGATGTATAGCAAAAAAAAATTAGAAGAATTTTAAAATTAGCAACAAACCTAATAGAGGAATTTAAGAAAATGGGGCATCCTTGCTCCCCTCTAAGTGACCTTTCAGGGGACCTTTACACAATACACATGTTGAGTTTATATGTATTTCCTCAGTATGCTCAAGCATTGTCTTAAGAGTTAGTGTTTTGTTCTTGCTTGTTTGGTTGGTTGCTTTTTTTTTTTTTTTTTTAGCCCAGGTAACCTTAAACTTGTGATCTTCCTGCCTCAACCCCACAAGGGCTAGAATGATTGGCATGTGCCACCATGCTTGGCATTAGTGTTCTTTTTTTTAAAGTATTTTTACCTATTTACAAGAAGAGAGACAGACCATGGCCATGCCTCTTGCCACTAGAAAGGAACTTCAGGTGCATGCGACACTCTACAGCTGGCTTTACCTGGATACTGGTGAATTGAACCTGGGTCATCAGGCTTTGCAAGCAAGAGACTTTAACCACTGAGCTGGCCTCAAACTCATAATGATCCTCCTACCTTTGCCTCCCAAATGCTGGGATTGAAGGTGTGCATTACCATGCCCAGCACAGGCTCTAATTTTTAATGATAAATTAATTGTTTTAACTTTTTATAAGTTGATCACAAAAGGATAGGAACCATAAGAATAAGCAATGGAATTTTTCTCCAGACAGGATCTCACTGTAGCCCAGGCTGACCTGCAACTCACTCTGTAGCCCAGGCTGACCTCAAACTCACAGAGATCCTCCTACCTCAGCTGTCTGAGTGCTGGGATTAAAAGGCATGTGCCACCATGCCCAACTAACAACAGTGGATATAAAAGGTTGATAAAATTTAAGACTTTTCTGTGTAATGGCATCCATTATCTATGCTTTCAAACTCACAAAGTTCTCAGTGCAAAACTCATAGATTGCCATTATTATATCATGTGATTTCATTAATAATACATGAATCCCTTTGTAGTAATCTTTCTCTTAACTCATTGAATTCCCAACACAAGAGCATTAAATATTTCCAACACAACAAATATGCAGTGCTAGTACATGCTGTCCATAGCTGTTAGGTGTGTCAGATAAAAAAAGTTGTTTTTTAACCTAGGAGGTTCGGGTTTTCTAGTTACAAAGTAATGCCATGATTGAACTCATATAATAAGAGTCCATCCTAGGACCACATCCTGAGCTATTAGCTCTGTCGAAACTTCAAGATGAGAGGCAGGGAACAGCTTAGCCCTCAGGAAGATCCAAGACAGATCACCCTGATCCATCAGAAATGCCCGAGGTGTGCTTGCCTGGTTGGGCAGGACAGGGCAGGAGGACTGACACAGCACCACACCACCTCCTAGCCACAGGTTAGTACCTCCTTAAAAGCTCAGTCTCCTGGGGTATAAAGCATGGCACTAACCTCTTTCAGAGGTCTTATTGGGTATTACATGACTTAACACAAATCAAGGTCCTGGTAGATATGTCAAGAAATGTCAATTTTCTCCTTTCTTTATCGATGCTTAAAAGTCCCTGGTGCTATGTTTGATTCATTCAACAAATGATGCCTTAGTGGCTCAAGGCACTGATTATACAGTTATTTCTCTTTCATCTCAGCAGAGGCCTCCTGATGGGAAATTAAATGGGGCTGAAATCGAGATCCCACCTGTGGCCTCAGATCTCAGGTCTGCTGCTAGCTGGTCATGTACATGTAGGAAAAGAACAACTTTCAACTCCAGTGTCCTTGTCTATAATGTAGGAGTATATACAATTTACCTCGTATTGGAAAATTAGTTTTTATTATGTGCATGTGGGTGTATGTGTGCATGCATGCATATATGTAGAAGCCAAAGGAACACACCATATATTTTTGTTTTATTTTTTAAAACAGGGTCTCTTGTTGACCCTGAACTTAACCAGTTAGGCTAGATTAGTCAGCCAGTGAGCCTCCAAGGATCCTCCTGTCTCCACCTCCCAGGCTCTGGGAATTACAAGAGCAGATCACCGTACCTGGCATTTTGATGGGCCCAGCACACTTCCACAGTGCCACTCTGCTTTGCCACCTGGCATTTGTACCTGGGTTCTGAGGATTGAACTCGGGTTCTTGTACTTCTGAGGGAAGCACGTTACCCACTGTGCTATCATTTGAGTCTCATTACCTAGCACTCTAAAATTAGATAACATTCATAGACTGCACTGTGCTTAAATCTGCAGGTAAGCAGATAAATTAGGAATGATCTTTATCTCCCAAGAGGCAGGCATGAATGTATAAAAATATGAGCACCAATGCTGCTTTTGAAAAGGAATATACTGGAATGTTCATAAATACGTCTCCTCATATGCATTACTATCTCCACCATAGTTAGAATTCTGTCAGAGATTTTAAGTTGATAAGTCTTCCACTTCTCGCCAGATCACCAGATTGGTGGTGGGGTCTGTGCACACCACAGCACATGAGTGGAGGTTAGAAAACCATACCAGGTATCCGTCTTTGCTTCCCACCTTCGTTGGGTAGACGGTCTCTTAATCGTTCATTGTTGTGTATGTCAGACTTGCTGGTCAGTGAGTTTCTGGAGATTTTTCCTGTTTTCACCTCCCATCAGACGCTCCGGCCCTCACTCTTGTTCAACAATCTCCCAGTTCCAACTATCCCATTTCTCTAGGGTTGGCTGGAAGACAAACCTGCTGGGACCCCAGTCACTTCTGAAGGACCAGCTGTGGGCAGTGAGGATGGGCTTTTTACTCAGGAGCAGTTGGTAGATCTGCCAGGCTACCTGTCTCCCTATCTAGAAGATCCCAAAATGAGGGTTGGAGCTGGGGGTTGAAAACAAAGCCAGGAGAAACAATATGATTCATTTATTGTTAAGTACCTTTTAGTCTTTTATTAGTATGCCAAACAAGTCTTATTTATGCCAAATAATTAAGTCTATTATTAATGGAAAGGTATGAGGGTGGGGGGAAAATGAGTTCCGGAAACTTTTTTAGAACTAAAATATTCACCTAATTACATTACAATATGCTAAGTGCAATAATAGAAGTCCCGTAAAGAGGGTCATACGAGCAAGCTGAACCTTTTTTTTTTCTCTATAACCCTGACCTAGGTAAACTGGGAACACACAAACAAAGCAAGCTTTTAGTTTCCTGGGTAGCTATGGGGGCTTTATTTGGGTGATTTCTGCCTTTTGGCTTTGGTAGCATCTTTTTTTTTGTTTTGTTTTGTTTTGTTTTTTCCAGGTAAGGTCTCACTCTAGCCCAGGCTGACCTGGAATTCACTCTGTAGCCTCAGGCTGGCCTTGAACTCACAGCGATCCTCCTACCTCTGCCTCCCAAATGCTGGGATTAAAGGCTTGCGCCACCACGCCCTGCTTTTTTTTTTTTTTTCTTGTAGCATCTTGAATTGTTGGTTAAAACTGTAAACATTCCATACCTCTGAGAAACGGCCTCTGGTCTTCCAGTGTTTTTCTTTTTTGTTCCCCCATACAACACATTCTTTCTTGGAGCCATCCTGGGTTTTATATTTAATTGTATTATTCACAGAGTTCCATTGTAAGTATAGAAAAAGTTAAAAATACCCGAACCAAGTAGCCTATCATCACTGTCATCCATCCCTTCCCCCCCAGAGTGAAATGTAGTCATCATCCCCCCAGCTCACGCATGTCTATTTCCCTAGCACACTCATCACTTGTCAAGGTTACGACCGCAACTCAAGCATGGGATTTTGAACTTAATAATGGTTCTTACACTCCAAGATTCATTTATGATAATATGGAAATGATTGGTGTCGATTTAAAGCAGTGATTCACAAGAACCTTTTGGTCCTGGGACATTTTGGACTCGTCAGATGATGGAGAACTTCAAAGTTCTTTAGTTTATGGGAGGGCCCTCCAAAAAAATTTTTTTTGATGGTCTGGGGATGGAACCCAAACCTTCCACTTGCTAAGTCCTCGGTGTCCACCAAGCTACACCCTCACTCCCATGTGAGTCTTAACTATCAAAATTCATGTATTAGGAGTTAAAGCAGAGAAATAGTTAAAATGCAAGAATTCACTGCAAGAATTCCATTTGCCACCAGAGTGATGATGGCATTAAGTCCACGGCCTCTGCCTACTCCCAAGAGGTGGAAGGTCAGGAGGGCAGATGACATCGTGGTGTAATTGAAAACAGTTTTAACCTCTGGAGCTCCTTGACCACATTTATAAAACCACTGACTGAAATGCTACCACTCTTGGGATGTTCTGTGTTCTTTCATAAGGATTAAAGCTTGGCAATTGAATACAGTTCCAAAATGGAGATATCCGTTTTAAATGGAATTAAACCTATTCGTTTGTTGTTTTGCTTCTTTATGGTCCTGGGGTATTGAAGCTCTGGTTCGTATGCATGCACCACTCCTGAGTTCTATCCCTGGTTTTCACTTTTGATTTTGAAACAGGGTTTTGCTAAGTTACCCAAAGTGGCCTTTTCTTGTGATTCCCCTGTTTCAGCCTTCTGAAGAGATGGGGTGACAGGTGTACACCAGAAGGCCTGGCTTAAAAATAGATTTTCATTTTTTAAACATTTATTGACAACTTTCATAAATACAGACACTATATCATGAGCACAATCCCCTCTCTCACCCTTCCTGTTCCTCCAAAGCCCCCTCCCCACTGAATCCCTTCTTGTCAACCTAGTCTCTCTTCTATTTTGATGTCATCATATTTTTCTCCTTTTATGCAGGTCTTATGTAGGAAGAAAATAGATTTTCAAATCAGTCAGTGGAGTGGTGAGAGAGACAGTGGGGAACAGAACCCTCCTCAGCATCTGAAACTTCACTGCCAGGGGTCCCTAGGTGACACTCATGGCTGAAGGATGGCAAGGGAGCTGAAGGCAGCATGGACGTGTGTAGGTGACTGCCATCAGGTGCAGGGCACATCCGCCTCTGAGGACGGCAGCATTTGCTTATCTGCTCGGGTGCCACCTTGGCCTTTGACCACACTGAGTTTCCTTGATCCAGCTGTGCTTGTCTGGTCCCACCTGACAGCTACAGCTTCTTTCTGATTAGCTCTCAGGACAGGGAAGAAAACTGGGCATGGAGATCATGTCCAAATGCAAGCTCTATCATTCTGCTTTGTTGTAGTTGATGTAGATGGGCTTATGGATGTACAGTAATTACTCGAATAATGGCTGCTATTCATTGAACCCAAGCTTTGTCTTGAGTACTGTGTATACATTAGCTCAGCCTTCATGACAAAGTGGGAGGCAGCGCATCAATATTCATTAGATCTTGCAAGATGTGAGAATAAATTAAGGCTCAAATAGTTAAGCCATTTGCCAAAATTCAGACTGGTCTCTTGGCCCGGAAGGAGCCAGTGTATTCCACAACTATTACCCTTGGCTATTGTAGGTGATGGTTTTCATCCAGGTTCCTGTGCCTAAAATGTTAATGCATAAGATGTCTATGAGAGAAGTGTTCTTGTGAGTAAGGGAGTGTCTGTTTGCTACAGTGTTCAATTTAGAGCATGGTGTAGCATCTGTCAGCATGGCTGCTGTGGTCCCCCTGTTAGCCATTCAGAGTCACAGTGTTAGTCCCACTGAGTTATTAATATGACACCTGATGACTTGTAGGTGCATCAGAGTTGGAGAGCCTAGAACTTGACCACAGTTGTAGCTCTCTGGACTTGTATGAGGGAGGTAAGTAAAGCAGGGCTTCCTGCTTAGAAATATCTAGCACCTTTAGTACCTGAATCACAGTGAGATATGCTTCAAATAATGTGATGTATTTTAAAAGCTTGCATTTATGCTACTTGTCATAACTTCAGACATTTCTCTTTCCACATCTGTGAAGACAGAGTGTATTTTCTGGTAGTCATCCTAGAAGTCTGCCTGCTTTATTAAAAGCAAGCAAACACTGAAGGTCCCCATGCAGGAATGTGGTTTGTGGTGGAGTCTAATTTGTACAAGTGAGCAAAGGTCATACAGCGAGCTCGTTACTGCACTCACTCTGGGATGAGATCAATCTCCATACTTCTCCATATTGATCCAAGTTCTCATTGACGCTCCCCTCCTTGAACGGGTCATCTGGCGTGTGGATGGAGATGGATAGCTACCAGAGCCCAAGGATTCTGTCAGGGCAGATGCTCACAGCCTCATTTAGCCAGCCCCTGGTTCCTCATGTTAGGCTCATGTCCCTGTTCATGAAGAGCTTGGAGCAAAGGGTTTAGAAGAAATAGTTTGCCTTTCAACTATGAATAGTATTGACATTTTAAAATATATATGTCTGTGAAATTCTATTTTGAATCAAATATGAAAAA
The DNA here is from genome assembly GCA_004024765.1 of Zapus hudsonius. Lineage (NCBI taxonomy): Eukaryota > Metazoa > Chordata > Mammalia > Rodentia > Dipodidae > Zapus > Zapus hudsonius. The sequence continues at coordinate 13,531 of PVHP010033888.1, forward strand.
CAGCATCTTTCGATGATGGAGTTCGAGTCTCTGGTCAACAGAGCAACTTGGAGAAATAGTGGAGTGTCAGAAAACCAGTATGGAAAATGACATAAGGAAATTGATTAAATCCAGCATGAAGATGGAGGATATCTTTGTCAGATTCCAAAGTTCAGGGAGTGCCATTTCCACCCACACCTGATGGGTCACAGTAAAGGTGAGGATGTACTTTGTCTCTTAGCCAGACTCTGCCTGGGCTACTTTCAAGCCACCTAAGTGCTAATGAGCTGTCCAAGGTCCTCATCCTGGCGGCTGTTGGGCCGCTACTGACAGATGCACTGGCTGATCAGATCAGGTGTCCCTGAATGGGGCCTCAGAGAACTTTGGGAACTGAGAACAGCCAGTGTGGTGTAGGCATAGCTGCTCAGGCGCATGTCTAGATCTGCACTGGCGGGGTCTTGTGAGACACTCCTGAGGAGACTGTGATGTTCCTGGCTATCAGGGAAACTTCCTAAATCATCGTAAAGCATGTTTTAGCTGAGAAAAGTACTAATCGGTCACCAAGAAATAATCACCAAATACTGCATGTTGGACATGGAGAATGTGCCTTCTGGTTTGTATGTGTTAGCTAGTGTCATTAAGACATAAACATCTCACACACTTATTTGTGTTTTTTTTATTTGTTTATTTATTTATTGGCAAACAGAGACAGAGAATGGGCACTCCAGGGCCTGTAGCCACTGTAAACAAACTCCAGTCATATGTGCCACCTTGTGCAACTGGCTTAACGTGGGTATTAGGGAATCGAACCAGGGTCCTTAGGCTTTGCAAGCAGGCAATTTAACCACTGAGCTATATCCCCAGCCCTGGAGGTTTTAAGAACTTATATTTATATTGTTGCATGCTTGGTACTCCAATGATCAAACCTTACCCACATCATAATGCTGCTTAACATTCAACAACAATAGAAAACTTGGGAGGACCACTGAGGATCAAACTTAGTGCCTTGCTCATACCAGACAAGTCCTCTGCCACTGAGCTTTATACCTCAGCCCTAAATGTGTGAAAACAAAATTGTGCAATTTTATAAGTATGTAACTTTCCATCAATCTAGAGATCATTTCATTGTTCAACTAAAAAGTTGTTAAGGGGCTGGAGAGATTGCTCAACTGTTAAGGGTGCTTGCTTGCAAAGCCTGATGGCCCTGGCTCATCAACTCCCTAGTATCTACATAAAGCCAGATGCACAAAATGGTGCATGCATTTGGAGTTCTTTTGCAGTGGCAAGAGGCCCCGACTCACCCATTCTCCATTCTCTCTCTTTCTCTGTCTCTTTCAAATAAGTAAATAAAAATATTTGGGCCGGAGAGACGGCTCAGCAGTTTAGGCACTTGCCTGAAGAGCCTAACAAACCAAGTTTGATTCCCCAATACCCATGTACAGTTAGGTGCACAAAGTGGTGCATGCATCTGGAGTCTGTTTGCAGTGGCTACAGGCTCTGGCACACCCATTCTCTCTGTCTGTCTCCTATCTCGCTGCTTGCAAAATAAATAAGTAAAATTATTATAAAAAGAAGTTCTTCAGCGAGCCAGGCATGGCAGCACATGCCTTTAACTCCAGCTCTTGGGAGGCTGAGATCAGAGGATCTGTGAGTTTGAGGCCAGGCTAGGGCTAGAGTGAGCTCCAAGTAAGCCTGGGCTATAGTGAGACCCCCATCTGGAAAACAAAAGTGTTATTCAGAGGACTGGTGACACAGCTTCGTGGGTAAGTCCTTCCTGTGCAATCATGAAGACCTGAGTTTTGATGCACAGCACCCACACAAAATCACACATCTCCCTCCAACAAAACAGTGAGAGTGTGGAATTCACAACTTCTCAGCCACAGTTGTTACAGCTTACGTGCTGAATATCAGGATGTCTGTGTTACACAGATTCTTACTGATTTGGGGAGAGGCTATCTTTTGTTCCTGTACTTAGATAGCAACCGAGTAGTTGTAGAGTTTAGTGAGAGTGAATAAAGGAAAGACTACTTTGGAGGATGGAAGAGGAAGGGGATTGGCTTGAGCCTGAGCTGTGTTCCTTGTCTCAACGAGGCAGTGCTGCTGTCTAGAGGAGGTGCTGAGTGGTTGGGGGGGAAAGGAGGAGTTGGTACGTAGCCTGCAGGTTCCTTTTCAAGCTGGAACTGAAAGAGGTGGAAGTAGAGTAGAAGCAGTGAGCTCTACAGTGTGCAGGTGCAGTAGAGCTAGGCAGAGAGTTGCTGAAAATCTAGCATGTGTTAATTGACTCAGATGTGCATTGTCCCTCCTTCCTCTAGCTGACCAGGAGAAGTAAGAAACTGGTCAAGGCTTCCACTTGGTGGCTAGTGTTTCCACGTAATAGTGCCCTTCATCACTAGATCCGAGCCTGTTAGCAGAGGTGCAGGGGTTGTATGTTTTACTCTATCAAGCTACTAGCCATGGTAAGTCGGGACACTGGCAACCAGGAGTTTGTCTATGGGACATCAGAGAGCAAGAATGGATGGATGAAAGTTTGAGGGAGACAATCCAAACACTTCAGTGAGGACATCTGGAAACAGGTAGCTCATACATGCCCTGACAGAGAGCTGATCAGCCTGTGTGAAAAAAAAGTCTATTCACTTCCCCAACCTGGTAGTGTTCTATGTAAGATACTCAGGGAAAAGATCCCAGGATCAAATTAGATTGTTACTTGCCTGAACATATTGAAAAAAATCAATAATCATTTCATAGCATATAAATAACATTTGGGGTTTTTTTTACTTTAAAGATAATGCAATTTCTCCATCTTGACTCTCTTGTGCCAAGAAGAACCTCATCAGCCCCTCAATTGGGGCACAAAACCAACCCTTGTGGGATTAAGTGAATTCTATATCTGCATACCCAGCTACCTTCACAGTCTTCCAGGGTTCAACTATTCACTATTTTGTAACCTTCTAAAACACTTTATTTCCCATCACAAATTTTTTAAATAATTTTTTTATTATCCATACATATTAAAGATGTATTTAATCCCAATGTCCCTCTTTCCTATCCCCAATCAGCTGGATAGCCTTCTCTGTGGGCAGTCTGGATCAGTCCATGAGGTAGGGGATTATGGATAGCCTAGGAGTCAGCCCAGTTCCACCCACTTTAGTGTGATGTTACTGAAGGGGGCCATGTCTCTGGGAGTTCCTCCCCACCATAAATTTCTTTACATATGATATAGAGAGATTACTGTTAACTTATTTCCTTGCAGGAAGGAAAATGGAGACATTATTGTTAGCTTCCTATCACTGTGATGGAATAGCTGATGTACTCAATTTAAAAGAAGGGAAAGCTTTGTTTGGCTTATGGCACCAGAGGTTTTAGTCCATGGTTGATGCATTCGCTTTTGGGCCTGTGGTGAGGTGGTGGTTTCTTACGGCTGCATGAGTGTGTGGCACAGGAGACTGCTCCAAACTTATGATGGCAGAGAAAGAGAGAGAGAGGTTTTCCTCAATCACTTCCTTCTATAAGGTCCAGGTTTCATCATTACCCAACAGCACCATTATCTAGAGACTAACCCATTAGCACCTGGGTCCAAGAAACACTTCACTACTATATTTCCCTTTAATATTTTTAAATTTATTTGAAAGGAGATAGAATGGGCACAGCAGGGCCCCTACCACTGCATCCGAACTCCAGATGCATGTGCCATCCTGTGCATCTGGCCCCTTGTAGGCACAGAGGACTTGAACCCAGGACATTAGGCCTTGCAAGCAAGTGCCTTCAACCACTTTCCAACCCCAATAACCACTATATTATAAAGAGAAAAAGATGCTTTCTTGTTATCTCCGTATGCAAAGGCACAGTGAAGGAACACCAGAGCAGGATTCTAAACACGTGGATTTCTGCCTTCTGTCTGGCATCTGAGTTAACTTACGTAAATTGCCCACCCACCCTGAATTTCCTCTTCTACAAAATGGAATCATTGAACTAAACATTATCACTGGACCCTTTCAGCCTTAATTAAACAGATACTAGTTAAGCCCAGGGACCAGTGTGTGGGTTAGCATATAAGGTTTTAGGTGCCCTCAATCTGGGTCATAAGAGGGATACCACTCACGGTGCCAAACACCAGAAGCTTAATAGAACTCCTTGGTAATAACATGCTATGTTTAGAACAGAAATATTTCCCAATATAAACTCTTGCAAAACTTCTCACAAAGCAAAAATTGTTTGGTTTACCTAAAAATAACCTTTTTGCCTTTTGAACTCAAGCTTCCTAGGCTCAATGGCCACTCCTCTTCCCTTTCAGTGAATCAATTTCTGGGCATCTCTGAAGGCATAGACTGAGCTCACGCTTAGCACTCGGCTCTAAAAGGACCTTTAAATTGTGTGAAGGGACAGGTCCTATTGTGTATCCCTGGGGAAAGGGATAGAAGAATTCTCTAGGAGCCTTTGTATCCAGAGAATTCCCATCACTGAACAGTCCTGAGGGACCTCTCCACTTCTGCCCTAATTTTAGTAGTGTTTTTGGTGAGAGATGTTTAGGCCACTAGGGTTTTTTCCTCCTTTCTTTGGCTAACTGCCTGATTGAAACAGCCAGCCAAAAAGGTCCCAAGGACAGTTTAGCCTCCAAACACTTTTATAATAAAGACTTTGAAATGCTCTCTAAAACGGAAGAAGTTGTATTAAGTGACCTTATAGGGCGCAGAGCATGCCCTGTAAATTATTTTCCCTTCCTCCTCCACCCAGCTATCCCAAGGACCTCATTTGTATTTCCATCTCACAAAGTATTGAGCAGCCAGAACCTTCCTTCATGTATGTTTTAATTGCAGATGTAAAATGATCAGCCTGCCACACACCTGGTATTCTCCAATGGCCAGTGACATTCTTAGCAGGAAAGCAATGTTTAGAGGGGAGAATTATGCATGTGACTTCATTACCTTATTATGATCATGGTCATCAAATTCACAAATCCTTCCTTGACATTGCAAGAATTACAAGCACAGAAAATGCAACAAGCCTTAAAAGGAATTTCTCTCGATCGCTTGAGTTTTCCAGGTCAGACATGTGTGAACATTGCTTGAATTACACATAGGAGACTTCCAAACTGGAGAACAGGAAATAGGTAATGTCATCAATGAAACAATACCCAGTAAGAAAAGTCACTGGAAAATATTCACTCTAAAACATTTATTTTCTAGTTCATCATTCTTTTTTATCACCTGAAATTTTCCCCTTTGTATTTCATTTAGCACCACTCATGCTCTTCTTTTATTTCTTTATAAATAAAGATAGACGTGTATCTGCACTGAATAAGGGAACTGCGATGCGCTGGTCACTGGGCTGGCCACCGTCCATTCTTATTTGATAAAGCAATGGCTGTGAGGACAGCTAGCTTAGCACCATTTTGGCTTTCTGCCCAGAGACCCCTGGCAAGTGACAGTGTCTAGATGCAGCTCCATAGGCATGGGTCTCCTTAGTTTTTAGCAGTTCCAGGTGCCACCATTAGTGATGTCTATGTTCTCTCTATTTCTGGATCGTCTCCATTTATTTTTGGACTAAAGCAGATCATCAGAAAGTTGGGTTCCACGACCCTCTGAGGTTGGCTCCTCTTGCCACTGGCTTAACACAAGAGCATCAAAAGGCTCACTCTAGGAAGATAAACCAGTGTGTCTACCCTGAGGATACTCAGGTACCTACCACCTGCTGCTGGGATCCTAGGGCACTATGTCACAAGGACTTTCCTTGGAAAGCCACCAAGGGGTATTTTGGGAGTCCAGTTCTAGGAGAAACTATTTTGCATTTCATTTGTGAATTTGCCTCATGTAGTCTGTGAATTAGGTCTATAATGGTGTTTGGAGAATCACTGTGAGTTCAAGGCCAG
>PVHP010033889.1:0-19363 GCA_004024765.1 Zapus hudsonius
CCCCCCTACGACCTCAACAATAAAGCAGCCTTAATACGCACCCACCATGACTCAGGGAACTGAGCAGAAGAGGGGGCGGAAAGATTTTAAGAGCCATGGTAGGGGAGAACTCCCAGACATCACCCCCCTCAGTAACATCATACTAAGGCGGGTGGAACCGGGCTGACTCCTAGGCTATCCATAACCCCCTGCCCCATGGACTGATCCAGATTGTCCGAGGAGGATATCCAGCTGTTTGGGGATAGGGAAGAGGGGCATTGGGGAGATGGTGATAACAACTCATTATTTGTTCATTAAATTTATCTCATTATAGATAATAAAAAAAAGCCCACATAGGATGGCATTGTTCCCATTTTACAAAAGAAGAAACTGACTCGCTCCTGCTGCTCACGCATTACAGTGGTGCTGGGGTTTGTGCCCAGGCCTGGCTGTTAAGTGAGACAGGGAAGACGCCCTTCTGCACTGGGTTTACTTTATGTTTGTATGGTGAAGGAAAAAACAGTGAGGTTGGGGTGCATCTGCCCCAGGAGTGGGAGAGGCCTAAATAGACTTGATCTCAACACTTGGGAGGTCAAGGTAGGAGGAGGTAGTGAATCCCGGGTCAGCCTCAGCTAGAGCAAGACCTTACCTCAAAAAAAAAAAAAAAAAAAAAAAAAAGATAAAAAATAAATCTATGAACTTGAATTGCAGACATGCCAGCCATTAAGACAGCTAAACCGGGAAGGACATCACCTAAGCAAGTAAAAATCTTACAGTCCCCACGCCATCATCCAAGGATGAAAGGAGCCGGGCTGGGAGTTCACCAACCTCAAGTCCTTTTTATATTTATATTTTGTTTGTTTGGTTGGTTTGAGCCAAAATCTCACTATATAGCCCAAATTGACTTCAAGCTGATCCTCTTGTCTCTGCCTCCCAAGTGCTGAGATGACCACCAACAAGGGCCCTCAACTTCTCTTCTTTCTCTGTATGTTTATAGGTGTGGTGTACGCACATGCATGTGTGTGCATGCGTGTGTGTGTGTGTGTGTATGTGTGTGTAGGCCAGAAGTTGCCATTGCATGTTTTTCTGAGTCACTCGCTACTTCTTTTGTTCTTTTGAGAAACGATCTCATCCTAAAATTAAAAAAAAAAAATCTCATCTAGAACTTAAGAGTTCACCGAGTTGGTTACACGGATCAGGAAGCTCCCGGGTTTCTCCTGTCTCTGCCAGTCTAGCACTGGGATTACAGGCATACGCTGCTGGCACATCCTGGGTTTTTATGTGGGTGCTGGGGTCCTCATGTTTACCTGGCAAGCACTCACTCACTGAACTATGCCCCCAGTCCCTGTCAATTCCTTCTTTAGACTGATAAACACTGCCATCCAGTCTGATACAGGACCTGCCCCAGGTAATGTACCAAGGCAGCAACAGATGTACTCTGTTTTGACTAAACAAAGGCCAAAGACCAATACCAGGTAATTCATTTTAAAAAAAGGGAGGGTGGCTAGAGAGATGGTTCAATGGTTAAGACTCTTGCCTGCAAAGCCTAACGACCCAGGTTCGAGTCCCAGTACCCACATAAAGCCAGAGGCACAAAGTGGTGCATGCATTTGGAGTTCTCTCTGTTACTCTTCTCTCTTTCTGCTTGCAAATAAATAGATTTAAAAATAATTTTAAAGAGAGAGATATATTACTGAGATTTACTCTTTTAAAATATGTGATTTGCCGGGCGTGGTGGCACACGCCTTTAATCCCAGCACTAGGGAGGCAGAGGTAGGACGATCACAGTGAGTTCAAGGCCAACCTAAGACTACATAGTGAATTCCAGGTCAGTCTGGACTAGAGTGAGACCCTACCTCGAAAAACCAAAAAAAAAAAAAAAAAGTGATTTGGTGGTTTGGGGTATATTCACAGAATTGTGTAAGCATCACCACACTCTAAGTATAGGACATTTTCATTACCACAAAGAAACCCTGTCCCCATTGGCATTCACTTCCCAGAATCACACCCCAGGCAACCATTAATCTACTTTTTGTCTCTATGGATTTGCCTATTCTAGAAGTTTCGTGTCAATGGAATCATATAATATATAGCCTTTTGTGTCTGTCTCTTTCACTTAGCATAATGTTCAAGGTTCATCCATGCTGTGGCATGCGTTGGCTTTTTCATGGCTGAATGATATTCCATTGTGTGGATACATCACATTTTGTTTACTCATTCATCAGCTAATGGACATTTGGGCTGTTTCCACATTTTGCTGTTATGAATGATGTGCTTTAAACAATACCGGGTAATTCTTAACTTCTATTCCCACTCTCCTCCCATAGGGCCAGGGCCTCTGGGATTTGGGAGAATGGGGCCATGGGACATTAACTCAGGCAGGCTAGGTGGGTACTCTTCTGGGCAGGACAAAGGATCAGCCAAGAAACGGAGTTGTCTTCACTATTTTAGAAGATGTCCTAGTACTTGGAAAAAAATATTGATTTTAAAACAATTTACAGGCTCTAAGCTAATGTGATTTCCTGAGCCCTAAAAACTGCTCTGGGGCTGAAGAGATGGCTTAGCAGTTAAGGCATTTGTCTGCAATGCAGAAGGACCAGAGTTCGATTCCCCAGTGCCCATATAAAGCCAGATGCACAAGAGGGCATATGTCTGGAGTTCGTGCTGTGCCCATTCATTCTCTCTCTCTCTCTTTCTCTCTCTTTCTTTCTCCCTCTCTTTCTTTCTCTCTAATAAATAAATAAAATATATTTTTTAAAAAACTGCTCTGGAAAGAACTGGATATGGTGCAGAGAAAAAGAGAGACATTAAGCTGGTCATGGTGGCGCACACCTTTAATCCCAGCACTCTGGAGGCAGAGGTAGGACGATCACAGTGAGTTCAAGGCCAACCTAAGACTACATAGTGAATTCCAGGTCAGTCTGGGCTAGAGGGAGACCCTACCTGGAAAAACTAGAGAGAAAGAAAGAGAGAGACATTAGACACTCCAAGTCCCTCAAACCTCCAGCCTGAGGCACCAACTTCAGGAACCTTCTCCAACTTCTTACAGAAGCAGAGTAAATCAGCCAGGGGCTGAGAGATCTGGGAGCCAGCCCAGCCCAGCCCAGTCCAGTCCAGTCCAACCTAGCCCAATCCAATGCCCTCAGGTCAGCCCTCAGGGACTGCTTAGCCTTCTGGGATCTAGACCTACATTTGAGAGTTCACAACCTCTCTCTCTGGAACTGGCCAAGTTTCCCTTTGGGACATTACCTTCCACCGCCTCTTACAACCCAGCATCTTGCTTCAAGTTGTCCCCCTCTCCAAGGGAAGGCTGTGGGCAGGAAGGGGGCCTCTTAGGTGCCTTTTCCCTCCTCCCTCAGAACTGAAAAGATCAACCCCAAACCCCAGGATCAGAGAACTGAAAAGGAGCTCCTGGCACTTTAAGGCAGGCTGAGCCGCACTGCCCTGATTCCCCCAACAGCCAGATAAACAGCACAGCCGGCTGGCGCCAGCTAGAAGCAAACCACGTACTATCTATCACCCCTTCCTCACCTCCAGGAGGAGCTGGGAGCTAGGCAGGCAGGCCTAGGGGCCTCTGAGCCCGCTGGGCGGGTCCAGGGAAGTCCAACTTGAAATTGATCTCATTTCAAAGGGATAATGCCAGGCCAAATAAAAGGAAAACTTTCCAGGCCATTCTAATTCCTCCAGGCCTGGCCTGGGAACCCTGTGTTTTCCTAGGCGGCCTCCAACAGCCATTTAGAACTTCTCTCTCTCTCTCTCTCTCTCTCTCTCTCTCTCTCTCTCTCTCTCTCTCTCTCTTTCCCGGGTACAATTTGGATAATAGTAATTTACTGAATATAATTACAGAAAAAAAAGTAGGGAAGCAAAGAGCAGGAGATTTATTCCAAAGTTAATGGGTACTTGCAGGAGAAAGGCGCTCCATAAACACAGGCCAGAACTGTGATTAAAATATTTCTCCACATTTCCGTCCACATAGGCACCCATTGACTTCAGTGCTGCCTCAGCCCTGAACAGAAGGGCTGGGGAGAGGTGACTCCCAGGAGCATCCAGATGATGCCCAAGGCCTTAGCACAGGACCCCATCTTCTGAGACAAGGCCCTGAGGAGCCTGAGGTCTGTCTGCCTGTCACTTCAGATTCCATCCACCCCAAAACTCCACAGATGGTTAAAGAGGCCAGGGCCCAAAGCCAGCTGATGGACTGAGCAGGAGGCCAGGAACAGTAGGGGACCACACTGCCCGGGAGGGGGATCCTGATACTGGGGGGCTCCATGCAGGTGGGGGTGAGGGAATAGATGCTGGGTGTTCCTGTGTCTGTCTGTCTGCTTGTCTCTGGTCTCCCCTAGAGCAGGAAAGCTGGAAGGGGCAGTCTTATCAGGACGCGCAAGGCTGAGCCCCAGCTATGTGCCGCCCAACTTCAGAAGCCAGGCTGATGGCCAGGCAAGGGGGTGGGGAGGGCAGCACAGGGCTTCCCCGGGCCCTAGTAAAGATGAGAAGGTCAGATGGGTATACTAGAAACTTCCCTCTTCCCAGACCCACAATCCTCAGAGCTGTCCCAGTGTGGCTGATGGTGGGTCTCTTAAATCTAGCAGCCAGCAGAGACAGGGGAACAGACTCAGGTGAGACACTAGAGGAAGGGAGTCCAGTACCAATGCTCAGTCCAGATCACATGTGAGGAATGTTCTGGAAGCTACCCCCCATCAACCTGTAAGGAGACTTCAAGAGGAGGTAACTCATCCAAAGTCATCAGCTGGCCAGTGCCAATGAGTAAGGCCTACAGCAGCTGCCTGGGTCTCCCTTAACTTCTCCTTGCCAAGTGCACTCAAATCAACACACAAGCCAATTCAGGCCAGCTCCCAGAGGCTCCCAGTGGCAAGCAGTAGGAATTCTGGGTTCCTTGGCCTCCAAACGTCTTCCTCCTCCCCCTTCCTGCTCATCCACCTGAGCAAGGCCCTCTCTGTGTCTAACCCCCTCCTCCAAAGAGGTGTGGCACAGCAGAGGTGATCCTGTTACACACACACACACACACACACACACACACACACACACACACACACAAAACACTCCTGGTGGCTCAGGCCACAGACCCGGGCCATACCCACTTCCCTTCTTCCCCCCCCCCCTCAGCTTTAAGTTTCTTTACTGAACCAATCCCTAAGCCCACAGAGCAAGTGCTCAGCAAACACTTGTTGGTACTATGACTTGGTGACAGAGAAAACACCCCCAGGGACTTGTAGAAGAGTGGAGTGAGTGGGCCCCACCATCCATCTCCCGTTGAAAAGTACAGGAACAACCATGGGAATTCATATTCCTATTCATAGGAATAACCATGAATAGGACCCCCTTCCCTAGGGACAGGGAAGGGACAAGTGTAGCACAGAGAAGAGGGTTTGCAGGAAGAGACCTCAGGCACAGACCAGAGACTGCCTAAGTCTCTACATCAACCCTAGAGGGGCCATCAGTGCCCAATGAGGGGAAATTCCCTTTCCCCTCCAGCCACTAAATCCCCCTACCTACACTCCTGCCACCTACACCCCCCACACACACACACACACAAGGCACCTGGGGCAAACACAGGCTCCTTGGCAGGCTTCTTTCCACACTGGAGTCAGTAGACCTGAGCGCTGACCACCTGTGTGTCCCCAGGCTGAGGGCTCTCTCCAGGGAGGTCAGACTGGAAACACTTGGTTGGAGCCCTCCCAGGGCCAAAAGCCTGGAAGTCATGTCCTTGCAAACCACGCCCCCCCATGCCATCATCTTTAGTCAGTGTTCCCTGCGGTGCAGGGAAAGAGGGAGAGAGGGAGGGAGAGAGAGAGAGAAGAGAGAGAGGAGAGAGAGAGAGAGAGAGAGAGAGAGAGAGAGAGAGAGAGAGAGAGAGAGAGAGAGAGAGAGCAAGCTCCAAGCTTGTCAGTGGGCCTCCACCTGTCCTCACCTCAGGTCCTGCTCCAGGGCCTGCCTAGGTAAGCAAGGACCAAGGCAGGGTGTGTGCAGGAAATCCCAGGAGAACAAAGGGGGTCAGTTCTCAAAAGAAACAGAACATCAGGTGGCCTCAATTACTCTCAGAAGCCTAGAGACCCTCCTCAACTCTCAGGCAGGCTCAACACATGAATTGAGAAGGAGAAAGGTGACGATGGAGTGCCTGGCATTTGACACCCAAGGGATGTTGGGAATGAGAGGGATTGCCCTGCAAAAGCTGTTGCTGAGAAGGACACAAAGGAACAAGTGAACATTCTGCAAACACGTTAGGCTCCAACCATAATTTGTCTGCATGCAGTTTCACAACTTTTCTACTTGAGGCCGGAAAAGCCCATTGTGAATCCTGGAATGAGCATACAAACGCTAGAAGTCTGGGTACAGATTGGGGTCAATTGAGAAATGGAAGGTGACACCTATTTCTCTGGTCTGCCCCTGGCCGGCCTCTCTTTTCCCTGTCTATGCAGAACTCTGCATTGAACCCCAGAAGCAAAGAAAATCCCAACGCGCGCCCTTCTAAATTCGCGGGAGCCTTAAATGAAGTTGCCATTTGGTGAGTGCGCTCCCAAGTCCCCTTCGCTCCATCCCAGATCTCCTTCGAATGTCCCTCGAGGGGGGAGGGAGGCTCTTCCCCTGGGAACACCCACCCTCCAGGGGCACCCCAGCAGCACCCGCTGGCCGGCCGCGCCAGCGACGAGAGAGGCGGCCGGGGCTGGGGGCGCGCTCACCTGGCCCGCAGAGCCGGCTGAAGTGGTAGGGGTTGCAGCACACGGTGGGGCCGTCGGCGGCGGCGGCGAAGCTGTGGCAGCCGCACAGGGGCTTCAGCTCCACGGCGTGCTGCAGGTCGGGCCAGCGGAAGAGGCGGCCGAGCAGCAGCTGCGGCGGGGCGGGCTGGCCGCCCAGGCAGAGGTCGGCGCGCGGCACCAGCACGCAGCCACCCGGCACGCCGCCGCGGGACTCCACCGCCTCCAGCAGCGTGTCCAGCGAGCGCTCCTTGAGCCGCTTCAGCAGCGAGTACGTGACCGTCTTCAGTTCCTGCTCCAGCGACAGCAGCCGCGAGCGGGCTTCGCGACTCCTCCCGCCGCCCTCCGCTTCCAGGGTCGCTGCGGTTAAGGGTTCGTCGAAGTCCCGGGGAGCGCCGGCGGCGGCGTCCCGTTCCGAGAAGAGACAGCAGGTCACCGTCTCGCAGTCACTCTCGGGCAGCCAGCCGGGGCCTCCGGTTTCCGCCACGTCCAGCAAGGAACCCCCAGCGCCGGCCCCCGGCTCCGACACGGGCCTCGGGGGGCCCCCTGCGCGCCGGCGCCTCCCCGCGCTCGGGGCGCCTCTCTGTCCCACCGCGTCCCGGGGCCGCCGCGGGGCTACCGAGCGGACTTCGGAGCGGCCGCAGCCTCCGCCCTCTCGTGCCCGCGGGGCAGGCTCAGCTCGGCAGCCCAAGCTCCCATCCTCGTCGCCGTCGCCACCGCCGCTGCAGCCTCCTTCCTCCCGATCGGGGACCACACGACTTCGCCAAAGTCGCCGCACCAGCCCCGAGCGTTTAGACCTGAACATACGATATATCCTTTGGCGCCGGGGGTTTGGGGTGGGGGGAGTGGGGGGAGAGGCAGTCTCCGGTTACCAGGGGTCCGTTCCTTCAGCGAGGCGCCGGCTGCACGGGCCGCAGCCCCACATGAAGCTCCGCCGCCGCCGCGCACACCGCGCACAGCCCGTCGTCGAAGGGGCGCCGCGGGGCTGCAACATGAGGGGGGCTCGCCGGGGCGGGCGGGATGGCCCGGAACGCGCGCGCGCTGAGCCGCAGGTCCGCGTGGGGCCGGCGGCTACATGGACCTCGTCGGGAGGCCCCCTGGCTGCTCAACTTCGCTCCCCGCGCCTAAGCGGGGCTGCAGGCGGCGGCGCGCTAGCAGAAAGACCCCGCATGGGCCGGCGAAACCTTCAAAAGTTGCGCGGCTGATCCATGAGCACAAAGCGCTCGCGGCGAACCCCCCAAAAGTGTCTTGCCTGGAAAGCCTTTGCCTTTAAAAAAAAAAAAAGAGCTTAACTACAGGAGCTTTTCTTGCAAAATCCAAAAGGCAGGCTGGTTGGTACTCTCAGTTAAAAAAAAAAAAAAGGTGGGGGGAAGGAACGGGGGTGAGGGATTCCAAACAAACCCCAAATCCCTGGATTTTGCATGCACGCAAAGCAACTTCGTCTCAGATCCCGGGCGCTCGGTGCACTTGGAGTGAGCCTCTCCTGATCGCGGGTGTCAACACATGAGTGGAAGCCGTAAAAAAAAAAAAAAATCCCCAGGAGCTCCTGGGAATCCTTAATTTAAAATGCAATCCACCGAGGCAGAGGTCGCATCCCGCCCCGCGAAGCGCTCGGACGCTTCGGGCGCCTCGGCTGCCGAGGTCTCCCCCCTCCCCCGCCACAAAAGTGCCTCCCGGTGGCCCGGCGGTCGATCCCGGCGAGGTTTGGCGAGGCCGAGCCCGGCGGCTCTTTCTCTGGGCTCGGCTCCCTCGATCGCTCTCCTGCTCCGCGCTCTCTCTCTCTCTCTCCTCTCCCTCCTCTCTCTCTTTTTTGTTCTCCTCAAACGCACACTGAGGGCCCCCGGAGGAGCGCCGCGGAGTCATTGGCTGCCTCCCATCATATGCCAGTCTAGACACTTTGGCGGCTCCGCGGCGCTGATTGTTGCGCAAACAAGGTTTCAAGTTTCTTAACTCTTAAAGGAGAACACGTCCCATTGCAGAGCCCGAGGCTCCGAGGGGGCTGGTTCCCGGGGCGGGGCGGGCCGAGCCCTTGGCCCCCGCCCCCACGGCCGCCCCAGCACCCCCCGCCCCGAGGCTGACAGCGCCCGCGACTCGCTCTGTGGCTCGCGTCACGCCTCGGGCACGGACACCAGCGAGCGCGCACACACGCACACGCACCGGGCGGCTTGCGCTCACGAGCCCACCGCCTCCCCGACTCCATCGCCTTTTCTCGGTCTCGTGCACAAACTTGCAAACGCACATTGCACTTTAGAGTCGGTCCAAACCCCCTTGCCCAGCCCGGGCTAATAAAAATAGGTGTGCGTGTGCGCCTTCCTGTCCCGCATCCCTGGGGAGCCAGGAGGGGAAGACCGCTCCGAGATTAGGGTGCCTAGAGCCTCCCGTGATGGTCGCACGAAGGCTCCACGCCCCCCTGCCCAGATTCGGGGTGTGGGACGCTCCGCAGCCAGGGTCTCTAGGACCGTCAGATGTTGGGGGGACTTGGACAGGGTTGGAGTCGAGGTGGGGAGTGAGTCCTTGGTGGAGAGCACCTCTCGGTCGCCCGAGCCCTCCCCAGGGGCGAGGCGGACTGCCTGCCATTCTGTCCCCCACCCCACCCCCAAGCCAGGGGTGGTGATTCCTTCTCCCTCCCCCCAACCTTCGCCGATTTACTTTTTGGGGAGGGATGTGGTAGAGGGTCGTATTTTCTGTCATCATGTTTCAACCTCGAAAATGGGGGTGCGCTGGGAACGGGCTTTAGTTGGGGGGGTCGCCCGGCGCTGGAAGGGTTAAGGCCGCTCCTGCCCTGGAGCCGGCGCGGCGGGGTACCTCCTCGGGCGCGCAAGCTTGTCCGAGGGTGGCAAAAGTTCAAGCTTGTAAAGTCGGGATTGGCCCCGCGCGGAAGGGAAAAAGGCCTGCTTCCCCCGCCTCCTCCCGGGCGTGGCGCCGATTGGCCGGGCCGCGGGGCCGGCACCGCCCTCCCCTGGCGCGCGGCGGCCCCACCCCCGGCCTGGCGCCACGCCCCTTTCCGGGCAGGACAGGGGCCCCGCGCTGAATGAAAGAAATTCCGCTACTCTCATTGGCCCGGGGGGTGGGGTGGGAGGTGGGGTGGGGGGAGGGATTGGGCGCCGATTCCCCTGCAGGGGTGGCGGGGGCTTCCGTGCGCGGTCTCCTTGGGGTACCCAAGCTTGGGGTTGGTGAGAGTGGGGTGTGCAAGCCCCCGGGGCCAAGTCTGTGTGTGCGCTGGGGGAAGGGCGGCTTTTACAGGAAGGATTCCGGATCCTTTTCCTGAGCCTTACCTGGAGCCAGGTACTGACTGGCGTTGCTCTTCTGGGAGAAGCGATCGCCCTCCGCAATGAAGACATGGACAGAAAAACGTCCCCACACCCATTCCTTGCCACTCTGCCCAAAGAGAAATAGTTATTCTGGCCTCAGTTTTTCCTTTGAAGATACGGGCGATGATATGATGCCTGCTTCACAGAACCATGAAGATTCTAGAAAAAAAAATTCCAGAAAATCATGCTGGTTAAGTGCACAAATCGCAAATGAAAAGTTAGCACCCCATAACCTCCCCTCTCTCTCTCTCTCTCTCTCTGTTGCTTTCCCGCTCTCACGTTCTCTCCATCTCTCAAATAAGTAAATGAAATTTTTTAAAATGCTTATTTGCCAAGATCTTTAGCCACTGCAAACATACTCCATATGCATGAATCACTTTGTGTATCTGGCTTTACGTGGGTTTTGGAGAATCGAACCGAAGTCATTAAGTATTGCAGGCAAGCACTGTGCCATCTCTCCAGACCCCCCCAAAAAAAATTTTTTTTTGTTTGTTTTTTAGAGGTAGAAACTCACTCTAGCCCAGGCTGACCTGAAATTCACTATGTAGTCTCAGGGTGGCCTCGAACTCATGGTGATCCTCCTACCTCTGCCTCTCAAATGCTGGGCTAAAGGTTTGCACCACCATGCTTGACCCCAAAATACATTTTTAAAGCTTCTTATTGACAGCTTCCATTATTATAGACAATAAACCATGATAATTCTCTCCCCACCCCTACTTCCCCCAAAATATTTTTTAATATATTTTCTTTATTCATTTTCAAGCAGAGAGATGCAGAGAGAAAGAGAGAGAGAGAGAAAGAGAGCGAGAGAGCGCACCAGGGCCACCACCTTGTGGGTCTGGCTTATGTGGGTCCTGGGGAATTGAACCAGGAGACTTAGGCACCGGAGGCAATTGCCTTAACGGCTGAGCCATCTCTCCAGCCCTCCCCCAAAATATTTTTAAAATATATCTTTATTTATTTCTTTGCAAGCTGAGATAGAGAGGCAGGTAGAGAATGGGTGTGCCAGGGCCTCCAGCCACTGAAAATGGACTCCAGATGCATGTGCCACTTTGTGCATCTGGTTTTACATGGGAACTGCGGAATCCAATTCTGTGTATTAGGCTTTGAAGGCTAGTGCCTTAGCCACTGAGCCATCTCTTCAGCCCCCCAAAAATATTTTTTTTCAATTCAGAGAGAACTGGGCTGCAAACGTTGCAAGCAAGAGGCGAGGAAGTGGAAGCAGGAGGATCAGGGGTTCAACGCCATCCTTAGTTACATAGCTAGTTCAAGGCCAGCCTGGTATACATGAAATAAATAATTACAAATAAAAAATTTAAACTAAATCTGTTTTCTTTTTTTAATGGGTTTATTTGGCTTACGGACTCAAGGGGAGACTACATCCTGGCAGGGAAAACGATGGCATGAGCAGAGGGCTGGACATCACCTCTGCCACAGCACTGCAAACAGCGGCAGGAAGGTGTGCCCTAAATCTGTTTTCTTTTATGATAGCATTTGGTTCCTTGGCTACTTATGGGCCAAAAAAATATTTTATGGGCCTGGAGAGATGGCTTAGCTGTTAATGAGTTTGCTTGCAAAGCAGAAGGACCCAGGTTCAATTCCCCAGTACTCACATAAAGCCAGATGCACAAAGTGGCGCATGTGTCTGGGAATTTGCGGTGGCTAGAGGCCCTGTCATGCCCATTCTCTCTATCTGCCTCTCTCTCTCTCTCTCTCTCTCTCTCTCTCTCTCTCTCTCAAATACATAAAATAGAAAAAAAAGAAATTGAGGCATGGAAATTTTCCCATTGATTTCCCGTTGAAACATGTTGAGAGTTCAGACACCAACTGGGTGCTCACCCCCAGCATCTAGAAGAGGTAAGTGCCCTGTGTTACCTAAGCGCACCTTTTAGATCAGTAATGTTCCAAACATGGACTATACGAGACCTGCAGGATCAATGTGTGGTGAGAAGAGCCTCCCCATTACAACCTATGGGAGTGGGGATGGTTGGCACCACCATTTCATAGATCCATGGCCTTGTTCACTAACTTGCATGAGCTTGTCATTGGTGGCAGAAGTGAGATTTGAACCCAGCCAGTGTCTGGGAAGGGACATTGTGTCCTGGGAACGAAAGAGGCAGGGGCTACGGAAGGAGAGGATTCATTGCCTGCAGGCCTCCCTCAGGGCAATGGTAGATCCCTTCCACAAAAGTTCCTTCGTGTATAGCATAGCTCTGGGTCAAGTACAAGAACTCTTCTCCAATGCACTGATACTCCCTGAGGCCCAGGCATCTCCCTGAGGTATGGGGGCCTTGATCCAGGGGAGATTCAAGCGGAGCCCTCAGAGAGCTGGTCATTTAAGTACACATTGGCCTTGGCTATTGCTGTCTGGGTGACACAGGGTAGAGTGGGCGTGTGGTGCTAAGTAAGGATGCCCCCCCACCCACCCCGCAGGATATTGCAGCTAGAATCTAGCAGGCCTGACTTTACAATGGTAAAAGGAATCCAATAGGAGGTGACTGCCACAATTCAATGACAAGAGACCCCAGAATCAGCCCTCTGTGCTACATGTGGGTGGGCAGTGTCAGGACGGACAGGTCAAGGACAGTCAGTCCCACCATCCTTGTTGCCCAGGAGCCCTCCAACCCCCTGTTTGTCATGCCATGTGGACACTAGGGGGGGTGCAGTGGAGGTGCAGCCGGGTGGGGCCATCAATCCACAGCCTTAGAATTTCCACCCCCTTAAACTATGCTGGTGGAGAACAAGCCCTGGCTCCCTGCACATAGGAAAAGGAGGAAGTTAGGGTCCCAGCTGCTCATCCTCAAAGCCAGGAGGTCACCCAGGAAGAAGGCTCGGACCCTTCACCCTTGCCCCCTCCATCCTTCTTGTCCCCCTCCATCTCAAAGCACCCTGCACTTCCTTTTTACAACGTTCACAACTGTACAGTTCTCCCCTTGTGGAATGCAAGCCCCCAAGAGCAGAGATGGGGAACCTGTCAGCAATGTGGATTCGGGTCATTGGATGCCCTGTGTGCTAGTGGGGAAAAGATAAGCCAGCTTCTGTTCCATTTCTTCCGGTCCTCAGCACACCTGTCACAAAATGAACACTCAATATTTGTGGAATGGTTGAGTTAAATTCCCCCATTTCACCACACTCCCCAGTCCTCCTGTGCCAAGCCCTTCTGGTACAGTCTCTCCCAGTCCTCCCCACAACACAAGGAAAACCTTGTTCTTCCTAGACTTACTTATTTCTTTTTTAAGAGCAGAAAACAGGTTAAGTTAATTTGTTTCTGGTTCCATAGCTGGTAGATGGCAGAGTTGAGACTTGAACCCAAGTCACTGTGCATCTTCCTTAATACTCAGTTCTGCAAAAGGAAGCTGGTCAACTTTGCCTTTAGGAAGTTTCCATAGTAGCTGGGAAGGCAGATGTCATGAAATGACAGAAATAATACAAGGTAATTCTAGAGACAGGATCTAGGGACCACTGCTTACAAACAGAGGAAGCCTGTCTACCTCTTTGCCATGATGAGATGGGTTGACAGGAAGTCTGGTTCATTATAACCCACTTCACAAGAGATAAATAGGGGTCTTGCCTATTAATTCAATGGAGAACAGCTGTAGGCTCACATTTTAAAGACCAATCATAGGACCAAATCTACTTGGCCAACACGACCCCAAATGGAAGAGTTGATGCACCCAACTGATAAATGCTACAGCCTTTCCTTGTGCATCAATCACATGAATGGAGCTCTGTGTCGATTCATACTTGCTGAGCCCCAGCTTGGTGAGCAGCCCTCATCTCAGTACAGTAAGCAACACCCAGAAATTCCTGGGAAGACACAGTCGAGAGGAAAATGATCGGGAGGCAAGTGTATCAGAGGCAAAGGTGCCACAGTCACAAGTTAAGCAGAAGGGCTGGGGAGATGGCTCAGTGAGCAGTGCTTGTCAACCAAGCCTGGGGACTTGAGTTCAGATTCCCAGCACCCGTATAAAAGTGCCAGTCATGGTGGTAACGTGCCTGTAATCCCAGCGCTGGGGAGGTGGAGACGAGAGAATCCTTGGGGCTTGCTGGCTAGTTAGCCTAGCCTAATCAGTGAACTCTAAATTCAGTGAGAGACCCTGTCTCCAAGAAGAAGCTGGAGAGTGAACTTCTAGCTTCCGCATGCACCCACCCACACGCTTATGAACCTACGTGCCTAACCTTCAGGGGAATGCAGGAATACTTCTCTGAGAAACAGTGCCAGAGACATGGCCCTTGGGTGTTCGGCTAGAGTTCAAGGGCACATTTCCACTGGACACAAGGCATCTGTATTTGGTCGCTCCTCTACACAGTGGTCAGAGAGAACCTTTCAGCCTTCCTCTCTTCCACCCTTTCAGTGGATCCCCAACAGGTTAAAGGGCAGTTCTCTCAGTCCCCTTAGGTGCAAGTTAGTCTGCCAACTTCCCCTCGGTGGCAGGGCTCCACCAGCTCATCTTGGACTTGCAGCTGGTGCACACACTGCCCAGATGGGCTTCCATGTAAGCAGTTATGTGTGACATGCTACACTCCCTAATATTACTTTATAATGAAAGAAAGGACATTAGAAACAGCCATCCATATGACGGCTAAGGAAACGATAGTATGTCATCCAGCCACTGAAAAAGAAAAAGGTGTCCCCTATGCAAAGATCAAGACAGAAAGTGTCACCATGCTATAAGGTTGGGTTTTCTGTTCTGTTCTGTTTTGTTTTTGTTTTTTGGGAGATGTTTGTTTTTTCGAGGTTTGATCTCTCTCTAGCCCAGGCTGACCTGGAATTCACTATGTAGTCTCAGGCTGGCCTTGAACTCACTAAACTCCGTGTACACATACCTCCAACCTCTGCTTTGTGAGTGCAGGGATTAAAGGCTTGCACCACCACGCAGGGCTGGGTTTCACTCTAGTTCAGGCTGACCTGAAACTTACTCTATAGTCCCAAACTGACCTTGAACTCTCCTGCAATCTTCCTACCCAAGTACTGGGATGAAAGATGTACATCACCATTTTCAGCTCTTTTTTTTTTGTAATATTTTTTTTATTTGCAAGGGGAGAGAGAGAGAGAGAGAGAGAGAGAACATGGATGCACCTGGGCCTCTTGCAGTGTGTCATCCCTCCTCCCCCCACACACTAGGATGGAAGCTCACCTTGAAGCTCTCTAGCACTGAGCTGCCTTCCCAGCTCCACTGTGCTATATTTCACATCAATTTCAGTTTTTTATTTATTTGGTGTTTGTGTATGTGTACACGAATAAGAACATGCCATGATACACATGATGATATTAAAGAACAACTCTCAGGACATTCTTCCTTTCTACCTCCTTTTATTTTATTTTATTATTTTCATATTTATATATATTTGATTATTATTTTTTTGTTTTGTTTTTCGAGTTAGGGTCTCTACCCAGGCTGACCCGAAATTCACTATGTCGTCTCTGGATAGCCTCAAACTCACGGGGATCCTCCTACCTCTGCCTCCGAGTGCTGGGATTAAAGGCGTGCGCCACCACGCCTGGCCTGGCTGCATTTGTCGTGTGTTCCAGAGGGGATTCTCAGGCACATTCATCCTGGGGTTTGCTTATTTGTTACAACACAGGATCTTGCTTTGGCTTTTGGTTTTTCAATAGGGTCTCCCTCTAGCCCAGGCTGACCTGGAATTCACTATATAGTCTTAGGCTGGCCTCAAACTCACACTGATCCTCCTACCTCTGCCTCCCAAGTGCTGGAATCCAAGGTGTGCACCACCACGCCCAGCCTTGAACCCAGGGCTTTGTGCATGCAAGCGAGCGCTGCACCAACTGAGCTACAGTCCCCGCCCAGGAGGAGCTCATAGAGCTGGGCCTAGGTGGGGAGAGAGAGAGCAGGGACCAGGGTGGAGGGAGCTGAGAGGCCCAGCAAGAAGATTCTTGTCGCTGAAGTGGTGGGAGAGGGTGCTGGGAGGAAACTGGCTGCCTCATTCCTCCCGAGAGCAGCTTGTCCTCAGAGGCCCACAGCTCCTGTGGTCAGCATAGGTAGCCCATGGAAACTCCCAACTTGCCTCTAAGAACATCCAGGTCATTCTCCCCAACAAGACGGCATTGTTTGGGGTTCTAATGCAGGACAAGAAAAACAGAGAGCTCAATTGTCCCTGCCATAATGGGTATATAATTTATAATAATGTCAGTCATTAAGGGATTTTTAGTAATTAACTGACAGTGGTGTGCTATTTCACTGCATTTTTGCCTGTCATAATGATCATGAACTTTGCAAGGCGGGCTTTGAACTTGTTCAAAATAAGCCCTGAATACAAAGAAAGGACACGATCCTTCCAAATGAGGGGTAAGTGGGGCGGGATGCCCTGGGCCATCCTCCATCCAGGGAGAGGGCTGAGCTGTGCAGAACCAGGGAGACTGAGGCCAGGAGGCTCAAGCCAGGCCTCTACGGTGACTATGCAGCCCCTAGCTTCACAGGGCTGAGGGAAGGTGCATGCTGAGAACAGCTTGATTGCATAACACACAGCTGGGAATAGATTTCTCTTCCCCAAAGATAATTTACTTCTTTTCATCTTTTTCCTGAAATAAAAATTTCTCGATGTATCTTTTGCTCTTTTCCTTTCTAATAAAGCATAAGAACCTGAATTCAATTCCCAGAATCCACATAAAAGCAGAGGGTAGTCCAGCATGGTGGTGCTCACCTTTAATCCCAGCACTTGGGAGGCAGAGGTAGGAGAATTGCTGTGAGTTCAAGGCCAGTTTGGGACTATAGAGTAAGTTCCAGGTCAGCCTGGGCTAGAGTGAGACCCTACCTCGGAAAATAAAAATTTTTGAAAAAGAAGAGGGTAGGGGCTTATGAAGATGACTCAGAGGGCAGGAATGCTTAGCACATACTCATGAGGACCCAAATTCAGCCCCTATCACCCACGTAAAAATACCAGGTATGGGGCTGGAGAGGTGGCTCAGTGGTTAAGGCACTTGCCTCCATTGCCCGGGGTTCAATTCCCCAGGACCCACATAAGCCAGACCCACAAGGTGGTAGCCCTGGTTCTCTCTCTCTCTCTCTCTCTCTCTCTCTCTCTCTCTCTCTCTCTCTCTCTCTAATTCTCTCTGTAGCTCTCTGCTTGAAAATGAATAAATAAAATATTTTTTAAAATACTAGGTATGTTCACACAGATCCCCCGGATCTGATGGGGACAGAGACAGGAGAATTTCTGGGCTCACCAGTAAGCCAATCAGGGCAGCTCTGCTCCGGGTTCAGAGAGAGGCTCTGGGGTACGTGTGCATCTGTGCACATGCGTGCATACACTATATACACACACCACATATACCATACACACAGATGCACACCATACAGAAAAAGTATATATAGAACAGCATTATCTCTGGGGAGGTTCTTTGAAAGTGTGGAGGTAGAGTAACTTTAAAAAAGCCAGGTGTTGGGCTGGAGAGAAGGCTCAGGTGCTTGCCTTGGAAACCTAATGACCTGGGTTTGATTCCTCAGGACCCACGTAAAGCCAGATGCACAAGGTGGCACATGCATCTGGAGTTCGTTTGCTCCAGTCCTGGAGTGCCTGTCTTTCTTCTCTCTCTCTGTCTCTCCTTGCAAATAAATAAATACAAAAAAAAAAAGGCCAGATGTGGTAGCAAGCCTGCCCATCCCTACTTATTCTTTGTTTTATTTCTTCTTTCAGTCATCAGACACTCAACAGCAAACACAAGGTTAGATGCTTCAACCTGGCAAGCTACTACTTATATTGGGAGAGCTCATATCCTTTCTTTGATGGGTTTACTTCCTCTTGCTGATATTCTTGGGGACCCTTCCTAGCCTCCTTCATCTCCAAACTATGGAAGGAGATACAATATAGATGAGAGAGAAATGGTTAAAGTCCTTTGAGGGAAGATTGCCTCTCTAGACCAGGATTTTGGATTTTTTTCTAATTCAACCTTCTATGTCCAGTAAGAGAACTCAAATCTCACAGAGGTTAACTGGCTTGCCCAGAGATGTATAGTTAGAAAGTAGCAGAACTGACCTTGAACCTGTTCTAACAACACCTGTCCAGGCCTGCTCATGGGTCTCCCCACAGGACAACACTATCTTCAATGTTAGGGGGTCACAGGCAGCAGGACAGGTCAGAGCCCAGCCTGGTGCCCGCGGGCCCACTCACTTTGGTCCTCTTCTGTGATAGGAGAGACCATGCTTTGGTTTGCTTAGAGCAAAGTTAAGGGTGGTCATGGACACACAGATTAGCTTCCAGCATGGTCCTTATCTGTCTCTCAAACTAATTGTCACACTGACCCCTAGTGGAGAGAAGGGGTATTATCAGAACAGGTGCCAGGTGGGTGACCTCATCACTTTGTTCAGGTCATTTGTACTACATCCTGTCTAACAGATAAGGAAAAATGAATCTCCGAGGCTAAGGAGTTCCTCACCACATCCCAGAGGGGATAGCAGTGACTCTCAGACTGGCTGTCTGTCTCCGGCTCTGGCTGCGTCCTCATGATGTGACCCATGGGGAAGATTGCAGGGGGTGTAGGGAGCCTGTGGAGGTGAAGCAATGGAGTCTAGGAGAGCAGGTGTCCCGCCATGGCCCCTTTCCTGAGCTCCATACTGGACCAGATGAACACAGAGAGGCCACCCTCCCAGCTGGGATTACAGTACCCAGCTGCAATCTTGCTTTCTGACTTCAGGCTGGACTCAACCAATGAGGAGAGAGTTCCTCCAATTCCCAGTAGGACCTGCTGGGTGATACACCTTCTCCCAGAAGCCCTGCTCCTGTGAGCAGCCCTCAGGGTCTCTGTCCTCCTGTGATTGAGTTTCGTTCTTCTTCCTTCCTCTCACCTTTTCTAACCAGGAGAGTTGACAGCCCCCAACTTTGGCAGCCTTTCCCCACCCCACTTCAGCACTCAGGCCCCTCCCACACTGAATGTGCTGTCTCCTTCCCTAACCTGGCCTGACCTGACCTATCAGTTGGTCTGGGGATAAAGCTCCCTTGTGCTCTTGAATAGAGTCTCCTGGGGTCTCTTCCCAGCAGGTCTCAGCCCCTCCTGTCTCAGCCCCTCCTGTCCTCCAGGATCACAACCTGGTGCTGAGTTCTCCCATCCATGTATTAACCATGTCCGACCCTGCTTAGCTTCCAAGATCAGACAAGACCTGGGTAGTATGGCCATAGACTCTTGGTGGTGAATTCTACTTGTCGACTGCCCTACCCAGCTTCGGTGGGTCCCACCTTGACCCTTCTCCCTCACCTCCATTCTACCCAATGCTGGACCTCTGTCACAGCTCATTGGCCAGCAGCCCTGCAAGTTACCCTCATCTCTGATTGATGCAGCCTCGAAAAGCTTCCTTACCCACATTGTGCCAAGACCTGCTCAAACTTCGGCTCCCACGGCCAGCA
>PVHP010033890.1:0-19466 GCA_004024765.1 Zapus hudsonius
TTTCATTGCTTTGAACCCACCAACCCTTGTTGGTGTTAATAAAATTATGGGCACCAAAAGAAACTGCCTCAGTGGTTTTCTTTAAAATATATTGACTTATTTATTTGCAATCAGAGAGGGAGAAAGACAGACACACACACACACACACACACAGAGAGAGAGAGAGAGAGAGAGAGAGAGAGAGAGAGAGAGAGAGAGAATCATACGTACCATGTCTCCTACCATGATGCCCAGGGCCACCTCAGTACTCTCCTGGTAAGACTAACTCCATACAGATCTAAGAGCCTCCAAAACTATGAGCTATAAACTAATCTCTTGACATAGTAAAGTTGCTGGACTCCGGTATTTCATCATAATAATGCAAAACAGACTGACTGAATCCTTTCTGTTGAGGCACCATCACATGGTTCATAACCAGCCCTACCTTTTCTGACAGTCTTCCAGGATAAAAAAGGCAAGAGAAAATGGAGCCCTTTGTGCCTACAAAGTATACAGAAACAGCAAAATTACAAAATCTTGCTGATGATAGACAATTAATAAGTACTGAATTAAACCCAGATCCCTATCTTCACTTAAATCCAATGCCTAGTCATACAACATACTATTGCAGTAATGGTTATAGAGGGCAAACGCTGGCCAAGAGAACACCACCCCTATTCAGTGACCTGCAACTCAACTGAGAGCTGAGGCCCAATCCTACCTGATAGACAGGTGCACAGGTGTGCAGCATCGTTAACCAGCTGGTAGGTATTAGTTAGGGCATAGGAATGAAGTCTAGCCTTCTCACTGTCTTATCTGAGGGCTCAACATTTTCTAAGCACAGAGTAGGGGCCCCAAACTGCATTATGGGAAAAAAACATTGAGCCTTTGTTATCCACCAACTGTGGTTCAGTGTAATACTGTGCCAAGTACTGGTGATTTCTGACCCTCAAGAGCTCTGAGACTTCTGGGCAGAGGATAGCCAGTGTCCCTAGGACAGCCTGGGCTCACAGCACCAACAGGATCAATGGACTTCCTCAGCCTCCCTTCCCCACGGCTGGATGGGAAAGTGGTAGATGAGGTTTCACTGTGGATCTTTCTTGCATGTTCCTTGCATATTCTTTTGACCAAAGACAAAAATATACTGCAGCTCTAACTTAATGAGACTCCTCTGCCTTTTTTTCCACTAGGCACCTTTCCAAGGGCGTCCCCGGGTTGGGGACTAATCTGCCAGTTTCTTGGAATTCCCAGACTAAGCAGAAAAAAAAATCTTCTTCCTTCTAGGACCCCCATCTGATATATGGCTATTAGTGACACATTGAAGAAATAAAAAATAAAAAAATGTGTCCAAAGTCCCACTATTAAATTCCACACCTCAGGCTAAATGTTAGTGCCATCTTACCAGGCTAAATGTTAGTGCCAGCATGGAATTCACAAATGAGGGGAGAAAAGGATCCACCAGCTAACGGCTGTATTAAGAAGTTCCATGTAATCAAATGCTTCATTATC
Organism: Zapus hudsonius; assembly: GCA_004024765.1. Classification (NCBI taxonomy): domain Eukaryota; kingdom Metazoa; phylum Chordata; class Mammalia; order Rodentia; family Dipodidae; genus Zapus; species Zapus hudsonius. The sequence goes on from PVHP010033890.1 coordinate 1,489, forward strand.
TAGAGTTATTTTTAACAGATGCACGCTGGATTAATAAAAACTATATAAAACTTGAGATGAAACAAGGGAAAGCTGAGAGTGAGGCCCACATTAATACAAAGTCTTATTAAATGGAAGCCTTTGATATTAGTAAAACCCAAAAGAGATCCCTAAATTCTGGCAGCTGGATCGCAGGAAGACATACTTTATTGTTGAATTCTTTCTTTAAAAAAAAATAATTGCACTTTGAGCAAATTGTATACTTAGGAAATTAATTGGAAACATAGCTTTAATTCATGCCAGATGCATCACAGAATATCTGAGGGATGCCTGGGTAAAACTGTGCCCAGGATCCTGTCTAGATCCCTAAGGGAGGGGAAGAGGACACTGGGATCTTCCCACCTCCCTGGTATTTTATGTTGAGGATTGACCGGGATTCACTGTGGCTGGAAAAGGCCGGAAAGACGTGGAAAGATGTTTTCTTACAGAGCAGGGGGAGTCCTCGTAGCCATAACAACAATATTTGTCCAAGGATTTATATTCTATGAATATTTTCATGTCACTAAGTTTTGGGGGTCCTCAGACTCTCTTTGAGAGAAACATACAGGACTATGGTCTACATTTCTAGAAGAAAGGTCAGCAGCTTTCCAAGCCTCCCCAAACCAGAAAATGGGAAACACAGTCCTCCAGTGTTTCTGGTTCCAAGTCACTTGTGGGGGAGGTGGAGTCTAGGGCTAACCCCATTGGAAACGTCGACCATGAATTCACCTGAACAGTATGCAATCTAGGGGTTTAGACTACATTGCGAAGACCCTCTCATACCAACACATCACTAGTCACTGCCCGCGATGTGTGTGCTGAGAGTCATGATGAAATCAGAAAGGCTATTTTTTTTAATCCAAGGATATACAAAGGCAATATCTCATGAAAGCGATTTAATCCATTATCTTACCATGAATGCATTAGACGTTCATGAAGGGTCCTCTCCAGCATCCTCAGAGAGCATTTAACACATGGCCATTGTACGGCTGCCAAGCCCAGAAAGTTTAGATTCAGCATTTGCAAGCCATCTCTTATGACAAGTTGCCAATACGGAGATTAGTCCCAAGAATTAGCGGGATGCAGAAAATGCATACCACTCAATTTGGGCCAATAAGCACCATCTATCTCAAAATCCTTCTGGTTTGGGTCATTTGTACCCATATTAAGAGGCAGACAAGAAAACAATGCACAGAAAGGTTAAGAAGTGTCTGTCTGTGTGTGTGTGGGGGGGGAGTTAAGTTCATAGTTTTAGGAACTGTGATGCACACACACTTGAAGATTGGCCAGGATGGAGATTTCTGAGTTCCATGTAGGAAACTCCCAAATGTGAAGTTTTATACTTAGATCCACTCACCAGCACTCTGACCCTTCCTGTACTAACTCTTCTAGAAACTTTTCTTTTAAAAATATTTATTTATTTACTAGAGAGAGAGAGAGGTGGGAGTGAGAAAGAGAGAGGAAAGAACGAGAGACAGAGGGTGAGTATGGGTACACCAAGACCTCCTGCCACTGCAAATGAACTTCAGGTACATGAGACACTTTGTGCATTTGGGTACTGGGGACTCTAATCCAGGCTTTGATTTTGAGGTGTTACAGCCAGCTCACCCTTGCCAGAATTAGGCTCACTCTCCTGATGCTGTTTCCTACCTGCTGTGTCAGAGGTGATGGCCAGCCTCTGCTCATGCCCTGCTCACACTGGCCATCATGAAGCTTTAGTCACTACAAATGCAGCTGCAGCTTTAGCTGTCATTCACTGGTGACTTCCAAGTTCCACGCACCAGGGATAACACTTGACCTACAGTGTTTTCTTTACTTCTCAAAACAAAAGCACGAGGTAGGGATTGATAGACCCACCTTACAACTAGGAAAAGAGGCTCGGAAAATGTTTTTCCCATATCCTACAAAGGGCATACGTGATTGTATGTAGAAGGTTAAGGTTTTATTTCTGCCACCTAAGATACAGCTCCATTTAATGTGACAAAGGTCTTCCCACCCTCAAGCAAGAGAACATGGGTGCAGTTCTTAATTGAGAGATAACTATTTGGCAGAGTGATCTTCACAAAGGACACTGACCCAAGATAAGAAGTTAGCCTTTAAATCTTGAGGGCTTTGTCTATTTCCAAACTCCTCCATTCTTCTGTCTTTTAAATGAGGTAGACAATCTGTAAATTAGCCTGACATATTGACCATTTCCACTGATGGCAAAGATTAGAAGGATCTCATCTCTGGCATCTGGCCTGACTTCAGGTCTTGGATCCTGGTACCATGGGCGCAGAGACTCTCATCCACCCATAACATAAACATTCTTTTTTTAAAATATATATATTTATTGTCCATAATGAGTTACATTATTTAGTGGGCAAACAATGTGTTGTTATCCCAAATTCCCCAATTCCCCCCCTCCCCATCCCTGATCAGTTGGATATCCTCCTCTGTGGGCTGTCTGTATTAGTCCTTGTGGCAAGGGATCCTGGATATCCTAGTACTCAGTCCGGTTCTCCTGGCCCAAGTATGTTGTTACTGAGGGGTGCCATGCCTCTGGACAGTCTCCCCCACCACGGCTCTCACAATCTTTCCACCCCCTCTTCCGCTCAGTTCCCTGAAACATAAACATTCTTAAATAAGGGACATTTAAGAACTTCTTCCTATACATTTATGCTTCACACTCAGATCTCCATGGAAACAGATAACACCCCAGGGGGGATATGTCATGTTTTCTCATGAGCAATTCTGATGGGACGTTCGATAGCAGGGTTGGCAAACAAGGTTGGTGGCTGCAGGAAGAGACTTGGAAAGTGCTGAGGGCGAGGCAAAAACCTCGAAGGCCTCCTGAGATCCTGCAACGAAGTAAAAGCATAGCAGTCAACAGACTGGGTCCCCTGGGAGCATGGTCCAAATGTCTCAGTGAAGATGAGCCCAAGGCTTGGGTCTCACCATCCTGGGAGAGGGCAGGAGGTCCTTGAGAAATGTGTGTTAAGAAATACAATAAAAAGGAGAAGAAGGCCTTGGAGGCTGTGGTTAGCTTCCTCCCATGGCCTGGTGACCCATTCACATGTCAGAAGAAAGCCTAACAGGAGCAGAGAAGGGTCAAATGGGAAGACACTTCACGGAGACTCACACTGCCTTTCTATGACAACACTTCCAAGTTACCACGGCTTCTGGCACAAGCACTGGCCCAGTGTGACAAGCTTAACCCTAAACACTCTTGATGTCCCATAATCTGCCATTCCTGTCTTCTCCCCCTTGACTTGGCAGGAGGACACTCTGGGGTAGGATCATGGTATGAGAAGAATTTTTCTGGAAGAAGTAGTTCAAGACTCTGAGACTGCAGATAAGACATATAGTCTCAGGCTGACCTTGAACTCACAGTGGTCCTCCTACCTTAACCCAAGTGCTGGGATTAAAGGCATGAGCCACCACACCCAGCCAATGAGGATCTGGATCTTAAAGTAGACAAGGGTCAGGGTGGTATAAGGAAAAAGAAGGGGTGGGGACACCTGATGAGAGGACATAGCTCATCAACCCAGCCTGGGGACCAGGCCTTCTGGTGCTCTGGAAAATCTTCAGAGTGTTCCTTTGGTCCACAATCACCTCTAAAGACCCCTTGAAAAGCTTCTGCACAAGGCCTGGTCTCCAGTGTGCTCACAGGAGTCATTTGATCCTGGCACTGAGTTATGACCTTTAGAAGGACAATGGGAAGCCCAGTCACAAGTGTCACCACCTCATTCTAATGGTCTCCTGTCACCGGCTTGACCTTGGAACGAAACCCACACATAACTACTTAGGCCCTCAAATGAATCCACAAAGCACAGCCTCTCCATTCTAAGTTCTCTGTTACCCAGATTTGACAGCAGCTCAGGCTCTCAAGGCCCACGGCTGACCTGCGCTAAAATATTGCTGATGTGCTTTCCCGAGCTGGGATCTTAAGGGTTCACATTAATTCCACTCATCTCTCTGCCTGAGGGGTATGTTGAGGAATTCTGAGGGGAACATCACAGCACAGGCACATCCCCCTGTGCAGAAAACTTCCTGGTTTCGACCTTCATTATTTATCAATGGACAGTGGCTTTCTCCAACACACCAGGCTCATCACTCTGTCGGGCATTTCAGATCTTTATGAAGGCAGGTTAACGCCTTCCTCACCCACCCTGAGTCTATGCAACTGTGACCATGGACCCTAACTGTGCTGTCTGAACCCACAAACAATACATCTCCACATACTTCAGAGCAGCTAGCTGCCCCTTGGACATCTGAAGGGAGATTTTATGACTGCTTGAAGCATTTTGGTTGTTGCTGTCACAACTACCCTGGGTTCTACAAATTCACCTCAGTCACTTCAAACCCACCACGTCAACATATTCCTGTGTAGCTCTGCCTTTTAAACTGTCTTCTCCAGACCAGAACCAAGCACTCCAGCTTTGGGATTGCTCATTGGCCAGCTATGGGATGGAGGCAAACACTTCCCTTTCGCCCTGTCTTGCTTGAGTAAATCTGCTCTCAGGCCTGAGTTTGTAAGTCTGTTTAGAGAGCAGAGAGAAGAGGAACATGTCCTTCCTGTTGTCCTCCCTGATGGTGTCTTGACTCTCCTTGAACAACCTAGGGTCACAGAAACATTGCTTTGCGTCAGCCATCAACTCCATTCTGACAGTCAGCGGTGGTCCTTTCGGGTTAAATGGAAACGGAAACGGAGAGGGTGGGAACACACAGACTGGTTTCAATGAAGCCTTCCATCAAGAGCTCTTAAAAGTCTAATGCAACAACCAGAAATTCCTCAGTGCCTCTAGCGGCTGTGCTCAGGAAGTTCTGTCTGGTGTCTGACCACCACCAGCTCATTATGCCTGGGAACGGGTCCCTAAGGTGCTTGCCACTGGCAGAAAAGAACACACGGAACTGGAAGGAAAGATTTCCTTGAGAGGTGTCAGCGGGCCTCTCTCAAAGATGAGGAGAGGAGCCTGAAGGAACGAGTTGCCACTTGAATAAGCTGCTTTTCTGGAAAGAATGGTGATGACAGCTGCAAAGCCTAGTTGCCACAGAGGGAGAAGATGGTTTTGTTCTTTGAGAGGATCCCATCCTTTGAAGGGCTCCAGCAGGTCCCATGAGGTTTGCTAAGTAGAACTGGCCTGAGGCAGAAACGTCAATCTAGGGAAGCTTCCCCACAGTACCCCTCATCCCACAGATCAAAGGAGTTCACAGGGCCTCTTTGCCCACCGCTACCCAGAACCTTCTGGAACTCCTATTGGGTTGTGTACTGCTGTGGTTACCTTCTCTTTTGGAATTTGTCTTCACTGAACCTGTTTTCAGCGCCCCCAAGTCCATTCATTGAATAAAAGCCATAGATGGTACTTGCAAAGACATGCTGGGAATATTGGTGGGAACTTGAAATGTCCACAACCACCAATGAGCGTGATAATCTATACCTATAAGCCTTTGGGACTCCTTCAAATCTCAGGCTACTCAGAACTGCTAGCCAGGCAGCCCTTCACATTCTATTTCTGGACCAACATAAAGTCTTCTCCAAGACACATTGCTTATTCAGATCCACGAAGCTGGGGAAAAAAATTTGCTCTTTTCTTCGTCTCATATTTGAGTAGATTGGCAACTGTATGAGCTACCTTTTGCTCGGTTGTGACCATTCCAGAGAAAAGCAATTTAAAGGAAGGGCTATTTGAGTACTCTTTAGTAAATGCCTGCTTATCTTGCCAACATAGGGTCCTGAGAGCTGTGGACATGGGGGTCTGCAAGGACCACTTTCTTTGAGAGTCTATTTCTCTACGGTTACTCCTGTGCTTCCTCCAGGAATCTCAATCAGTTTTGCTCACAGAAAACATGTGCATTTGCATCAACCTTTGGTTAGAGGCAGACAGCATGTATCAAAGAGGCCACGTGGGAGAAGCAGTGTGAGAGGGTGAGGGTGGCAAGGTACTGACCTTGGGGCTAGAGAAAGCAGGAACCCAACACCAGCTCTACCCTCTCTGGAAAACCCCAATCAGCTGGCTGCATTTCAGGCATCTTCTCTGGAAAATCATGAGATCAACTAGAGTCACGTATGATAACAGTCAGCAAACACTGGTTCCCTGTCTCTGGCCATTCAACTGCTTGGATGTGGGCCTTATACTTATCAAACTGAACCATTTCTAGCTGCCTTTATACTCACAAAGTGTCAGAAGAGTTACTGTGGTAGTTCATTCTGCTTAGATTAAGAAACTCCTAGGAACTGGGAAGATGGCTCAGCAGTTAAGGTGCTTGCCTGCAAAACCTAAGGACCCAGGTTTGAGTCCCCATTAGCCACATAAAGGCAGGTGCACAAAGTTTGCAATGGCTAGAGTCTCTGCCATGCCCAATTTCTCTCTCTGTCTCTCTTCTATCTCTCTCTCTGCTTGCCAAATAAATAAAAATATTAAAAAAAAACATGTGGGAGATGAATAAAGCACTGGGGGTTTCTGCGATGAGACATTTCCAGAGACTAGGTCTTGAGGGCTCAGACTTGGCCTTACTGGATTCATAATATGATAGGAACATTGGGTGGTGAAGACAGGAGATGGAGGAAGAAGGTCACTGGGGAATGTCCTTACGGTCTACATCCTACCCTGGCTTCTTCTTGTATTTCCTGCTCTCTGCTTCCTGGCTGTCATGATGTGAAGCTGTCCATCCTGCCATGCCCTCCCTACTATAATGGACAGGCACCTCTGGAACTCAGAGCCACAATAAATATCTCTTCCTTTGAAATGCTTTCCTGTGGTATTTGGTCACAACAGCACAAATGGTGACTCATACGTTCACCAATCTACTCAGAATTGAAATAGAAAATACCAAGAATTTTTAACCAACTTAGAAAACAGTCATTTTCAAACAACTGAGGTGTCACTAATACCTCTACTTGATAAACTTTATTAACTTCCCATTAAAACAAGAACCGAAGAGGCATGTGGCTCCCTCTGAATCACCACAGATGACATTACTGAAATGAGTACAGTGATTCAAATTTCCTTTCAAGTAATCTGTAATTAAGAGCCGTTTCTTCTTTTCTATATTGTTTTAACTAAATCAGATAGGGTGTGCTCACAATGAATTGAAAATAGCTGGTTAATAGTATTCCAATGATTAGATTTTTAAAAAAATCTAAATTCTCTGCTCAGGTGACCTATAGAAGAAGCCATTTCTGTGACTGGCAATGTCATGACATGAGGAACACCTGTGAAGATGACAGAAGTGTCATCACCAGGGAGAGCAAGGGTTGCCAAGAAGGGCACACAGCTTTACTGTGAGGGGTTGGATGGTAAGTAGCCTCATCTATAATCCTGAACAAACCCAGATTTGTCTCTTGACTTCCAGGAGTTCAACAACAAAACAAATAAATAAATCTTGGGGTACCCAAGCTTCCTACTGTGGAAGATCTTCTTAGGCTCACTGGGTGAAAACTGGATTCTTGGGGGACCTTCGGAAAGGTGCCACTAGTCATGTGACGGCGAAACAAATACTCATTGTGTGAAGTACTGGGAAATAAGTATCTTTTAGAAGCATCTTTTAGCTATGATTGTATACTACCCACAAGTCCTCTTGGGGTACAGACAACTCCAGCAATTGATTATTTCAAGCAAGTCATGCCTCTGAGGGACCTGTGAACCCATCTCCAAGCACTGCCAGGCCTACTCTGCCCCACACAACTTCCAGCGTCATCAGCTTTCATTACCACCTTTGATCTCCTCCCTTCTTGGTACACAACACTTCATCGCCTTTATTTTCTGCCATAATTGCATGTGAAAGATTTCCCTTTTGATAGATGCCGGATGCCAAGTTGGGACAGAAGAGAGTGTTGAAAAGTGTCATGTGACCTGTCTGCTTTCGAAGGGAGCCCATACACCTGTGGAAGACAAACAGTTTTTCAGAGATATGACATATCTATCATCTGTCCACAGGAATATGAGCTGTTCGGTCTGCTTCATAGCAAGAGGCTATGAATGATAAAACAGGCTGTGTTGAAAAAAATCGGTAGCACGCAGCCCGCTGTCTGGCAGGCCTCTCCAGGCCCAGCTGGGTACAAAAAAAAATCCTACACAGTATACATCTATGTGGCCCTGTTTCTGCTCCTTGTCACGCTGCCATTCAGGGGCCATCACCTGCTGACAGGGCCGCATGGTTCTCAATTATAGGCCTGGTCTCCATTCACACTACCGTGTGGGAAGATCTGACATCAGGCACGTCTCTAACATAATACTCCTGTCTTCCACACAGACCACTGTCAGGGCTTGCCTCCTCCTGGACACTCCCTCTGTCCCCAAGGCCTCACCTCCCCCAGGTGCTGTTAGTCATCTCTCCCTGCTCAGTCAGGGCTGAGCAGGTCTGTGTTCAAAGGCACCAGATAAAACCTGGAGGCTGAACAAACTGGAGATCTTAGGGACTCTGTTCCTCTACTGCCTCCCTGGGTCTGTGAATCTTCCTTGTTAACATAATTTCTTGCTAGGGAATCAGAGTTCTGGCTGGCTTTCCTCATAGTTGGGAATGCGTACTGCATGCTTACTTGGAAGCGTGTGGAGCAATGCTCCAGAAGCTATACAAATATTAACTCCCAGGGACCTCTGGGGCTGGGAAGATAGAAAATCAGTGCTTTCCTTAAAAGCATGAAGACCTGAGTTCAATGCCAGCTGTGGTGGTGTGTGCCTGTAATCCCAGTGCTGGGTGCTGGAGACAAGAGGCTCTCCGAGGCTCATCGGCCAGTCAGTCTAGCCTAACTGGTGAAGTCCATAAGAGAGCATGTCTCAAAGGAGTTAAGCTGCGGATAATACCTAATATCCCAGACCTTCACACACATGTGTACATAGACATATCCGCACACATGAAGACATGCACAAGGGACCTTCGGAGAGAGGTAGGATGAGTTATCTCTTTTTACAGACCAGGTAGCTAAGCAAGGTCTTACACTTCAAAACAGAATGGAGTTGGTGTCAGGAGTCACACCTCTTAACCATCTCCTTCACAGCTGCATCAAAAGGGATTCCCCCATCACACACACGTGCATGCATGCTTGCTATATGCTAGCTGTTCACTGCCTTTACCTTTAAGCCTCAGGACAACCCAAATCCCCACCATATCTCTGAGATTTAGAGGTATTAATTAAATGATTCGTCTACTGAGTAATGAAACCTGGATTTGAACCATGGTCTCTGTGACTCTAAAACCAACACGCTTTCCACAATCCCCCAGCCTTGGACACTAGGGCTCTGGACTGCTGCTGCCCTGTGGGTGAGAAGCATGAGGTCTTAGGTGACCTCAGGAGGGTTCTGTCAGATCCTCAGTGGATCCCCCAGGACCCAAGATCTCCATTACCCATGAGCCTCAGATGGAGAGTTAGGACTGTACAAAAACAAAGATAAGGTCCAGAGGAATGTTTTCCTTGTACCCAAGAGTCCCTACCATGTTTACAGTGTTAAAACTGCTCTGCACCCATGGCGGTACCACACTTGGTCATGTTGTATTATTATTTCTATATATCAGTAGTATATTTAATTTGCAAAAAAAATAATCTTTGGAGAATGTTTGCACTTCTGCTCATGAGAGATACGGGGCTGATACAATAGCAAGGAAACATGCTTGCTCTTCCATGGGCTAGAAGATAGGGAGGCACTGGAATTAGCTTTTCTTTAAATATCTGGTAGAACTTCCCAAGGAAGCCATCTTGGATCTGGATATTTCTTGGTGAGAAGGCTCTAAACTGCAAATTCCATTTGGAAAAATGACATAAAACTATTATTGAGTTTCTTCCTGTTTCAAAGGGCTTGGATAGTTTTCATCTTTCAAGGAGTCTTTCCATTTCACCAGCTTGTCAGGTATATGAGTATCAGTCACTCATGACACTATCTAATCACATTTCTACACCCAGGATGGTTCCTCGTTCATTCCCGATATTGGCAATCTCTGCCTCCTTCCTCATCAGCCTGGCAGGAGGTGTATTGATTTTATTAATCTTCTCAAAGAACCGGCTTCTGCTTTCATTGACTTTTCTCGTTTGCCTTCATCACTTCTATTTCACTGATGTCTCTTCATACTTTTATTATTTTTCTCCCCTTCTGATAACTTTGGAACTCTAATTACAAGCATATTTGTCTGCTTGAAGTTATCCCATAGCTCAGTGTCTCTGTTCATCTTCTTAAGTGATTCTCCCCTCTGATTCATTTCGTACACTGTCTATTGTTGCATCTTCGAGTTTACCAATCTTTCCTTCTGCTGGCGTGGAATCTGCCTAATTCTAGCCAGCGTATCTTTCATCCTGACATTACGGTTTTCATCTCTAGACATCTGCTTTGGGTCTGATTCTTCTGCAATATCTTTAGAACCCTTGCTTTCTTTGGTCTTCTTAAGCACACTGGCTAGATATAAGAACTGTTTAAACAGAATAGATTACCTATTTTAGTATCTTTGCTTATTAATTGTTATCATCAGTGACTGTTTCTATGATCAAAGTTTTCCATCCCATCATGAGTGATACTTCATATATATATGAATATATATATACATATATATTTATATCTATGATGCCAGATAAGGTGGATTTGATCTTTTTGGGGATAGGATTATTTTAAAAATTGTTTCGATATGTTTGAGGGATTTTTATTCTGGGTTATATGTTGCCTGTAAACAGTTTGGTTCTTTTGAGGCTTGACTGGAAGTTTGGCTAGGCAGGACTAGCACAGGCTTGGTTTTGCCCTCCTGCTGGGCAATGCCCCCTGGGAGTACTCCACTGGATGCTCTGTGCACCCTGACTGACTGCTCTGCTCTAGCTGGTGGGAAGAGCTCAGGTCCAGCTCCCAGAGTGGCTCTATTTGTTGTCAAGTGATTCCTTAGCTTCCAGAAGGTTCTCACAGCATGCTCTGGGCAGTTAAGTGCTCAGCTAAGGATACAAGAGAACCCTTTAGAAAAATATCTAGAGAGTTCTCCCAATGCAGCCCCCATGCTCCGTTTTCTGGTACTCACCTCAGAGCATCCTGACCACTCTGGTCTCCTCTAACTCTCTGCTCGGCCTTATCAACTCAGGGAGACTGGCCACGATGCTTACTTAGGCAGGTCCCCTTGCACTGAAGCCTGGATGGACTTTCTAGACAGCAGGCTGGACCATTGTTACGATCATCGTGTTTGCTGTCCTGCTTCCTGTCCCATAATTGAATACTATCTTTTCCTATTGTCTGGTTTTTAAACGCATAGGCAGGAGGATAAAATGGATATTTGCTTATTATGTCATGAACAGAACTCCTCCTTCCCTCATCTTGTGATATGCTAAGGAGACTTTTGCTCCATGTTCTGGGGGTGCAGGGAGACTTCTGGAAAGATGACCTACCAGTACTTAGACTCCCTTTCTGTGGCACAATGTGTGAGTCCTTCCACTTCCCTTTTCCTATCTTCTGACCACTATCAAATGAAGGTCAGAGCAGTGGGCACTGCTTCCTCTGATCCCTGCAGTTACTTTAAGGAAGCAGGAGGATGGAGGTCTCTTTCCTTTCCCTTTTAAGGAGCCTCAAAGACAGCATCATTATAAAGGCAAGCAAAGCCAGAGCCAGGCTTCATTTCCCATCTACTACAGACTTAGGCACGCGGACTTTCAAACCAGCTCTTCTCTTTGGGTACAGATGTAGCTACTCCGATTAATAAAGATGCAAAGCCTTTATGTTTAGTCTTTCACACAGCACACACTCTGTGACCTAAACCTATGACACAAACCAAAACATTAGGCTAGGTCTATATTTAGCAGAGTCAATCAATAGTAGTAAATATTTATCAAGTGCTAGGTGCTTCGCTAATTCCTTGATATGCATTACCTTACCGAGAGCCACAAATACCTTGGCAGTAATATCATCTCTGCTTCACAGAAGGGAAACTGAGGCAAGCCCAGAGAAGGGAAGGAACTTACTCCATGGCAGTCAGTAGTGGAAGCAGGAAGTAACCCCAGTCAAGCTGACACAAGATCAATGAGTGTTCACTGCAAATATATTTACGCTGTCTCCTAGACAATGGCCCCAGATCCCCATCACAAGAATCTGCAGGAACTTATCAGAAATCCTGGCCCAGACTTGAAGACAGGCCCATCGCTGTATGTTGATGATGCACCTGCTTGCCAAAGGCATCCTTGGACTGTGCAGAAAGTTAGATGGTCTAGTTTTTTTTTAAAATATTTTATTTATTTATTTTTCAAGCAGAGAGAGAGAGAGAGAGAGAGAGAGAGAACACCAGGGCCACCACCTTGTGGGTCTGGCTTATGTGGGTCCTGGGGAATTGAACCCAGGGCCTTAGGCACCAGAGGCAAGTGCCTTATCCGCTGAGTCATCACTCCAGCCCTAGATGGTCTAGTTTTGTTTTTCTTCAAATTCCAAGTCTAAAACACATTGATTATGCGAGCCTAGACTTTCCCTGGACTCCTTAGCATGGGAAAGGTTTTTACCTGGGCAGATTTGCTGAGCTGTGTATAGCAAGAGAATAAAGAACCTGCAATCTGTATAGAGACCAGAGACTTTCAAACCAATGGTTCAGTCTGTCCATGTCCAACACGCTGATTATTTTACCCCTCAGCTGCCCCTCGGGAGATCCCAGGCACAAACCACAGGAACTCTACTGGAAAAATGGCCAATGTCCAGGGCTAAAGCCATATGGCAGCTTTCAGCCAGAGATATTATTTTCACAAGTAACTAAAAAAGCGGTGAGAACTTTTTGTACTGTTTCAGTGATTATATAGTGTGTACACAGGCATGTGAGGCCAATCCTGTTGCAAGGCATGGAATGACCTCACACAGGAAAGACTTGTCCCCCAATGGAAACAAAGAGTCCTCTTATCACACACCATCTGCTGGAGTCTACCAGATCTATAGAACAAAGTGGGATACAATGTTGTTTGATCAACTTCTAACCCCTGAATATCTTCATAAAATCTTGGGCTCATTGTTATTTTTTTGGAGACCCATGATTCCTAAGAGAAGCTTCTAGCTGTGACAAGGCCTCCACTGGGGACTTATCAGAAAGATTAATCATGTCTGGCATCTGTCTTTCCAGAAGAACACTGAGGCAAATGTTTAGGAAAACACTTCATGTCCTTCCTCTGAAATGCTAACAGAGCCTCAGGTTCTTAACCTTCTATGCTAACACTCCTTTCCCCTCTGCTCTAACAAGTGGGCCAGAGGTGAGAAGGCACCTTAAGGAAGGGGAGATTATCAACAGTTATGACTAATTATAAATAGCTCTTAAGTTCCCATACTATTTTATCTGTTCCCCTCCTTCCCCTGTTAGAACTAAGAGAGGCTGTACACCAGTGCCTTTCTGATTTGAGTTGGCCACTGTTTGGTCTTATTCATTGGCTATAAAAAGTAACAGCAAGTTTCATGAAATGCAAAAGTTTTAGACTGCCAAAGCCAATGACAATATGAGACTTGATTTAAAGACGATGAACAATAAAGTGGAAGGTAGCTATGAACATAGATCTAATAACTTTATATTGAATTATTTTAGCAAAATATAATTACCTAAGTTTGTGCGGTTTATTTGTTTTGTTTTTGCTCCTTAACAATTGTGAGACTTTCTGAAGGAAATTACTGTTGTTTTCAATTTTTAGTCCAATTAAAGGTACTTAAAATCAAACTAAAACTAAACAGAATACAGGACAGTACTGTTCCATCTACTTCTAAATGCCTGGGAATCTTGAGTTTGATAGACCCTTGACTCATGCTTCAGAGATTCATGACCCAGGGATATCATAGCCCAATTAAAGGTATTTTAAAACTCTAAGTTAAAAGTACACACACACACACACACACACACACACACACACACACACACATGCTCCAATTAAAAAATACTGGTAGAAACAATATGTTTTTATTCACCCATGATCTTTCCTTTTCCATACCCCCTTCATTCTCATACTGCCTATTCCCTAAACCTAGATTCAGACAAACTGTCAGTTATATGCAAGTTCACCAAACTCTTGTATGATGCTTACATTTAAGGGAAGCTCTAGCAGCGGAAAAAAAAAAAAAAAAGTGGAAGATGACCACGACCCAGCAGTGCAAGCTGAAGCCATGAGGATTACAGGCATAACCCTGCCCACAAGGCACCTTCTTGGTACTGAGCATGGCTTCCCATATTGAGAAATACAGTGTGACCCAGATGGGTTTCCAGGAATGTGGTATATGAACTCCTCCACTCCACTTTCCTGAAGCTCAGGGCTATTTTGAGCTCAATCGAGAAATAGATGTGGCTTGGGTGAGAAAGTCTGTAATTCAACATCCTGTGGAAAAAAAAATTCAGCAAAAGTTCTGTGGAAAGAGAGAGACATAACTGCCTACAGGATTTTAGCCCTATAGACAGTATATAATTCAGAAAGCTGATAGAGCCCTCCTGAGAACCAAAACATCGTTCCAGTGTTGTCTCCAAATCTGCACCTTTAAAAACTGGGTTCATTTCCCCCTGTAATCTATGATGCTTATTTTAAAGTATGAAATGAAACAAAAAAGTATAGTGGAATCTACACAGAAGGTCCTAGAACCTCTATAACTGAATATTCTGGAACGCAGATCAGCAATTTTTCCATAAAAAGAAAAAGAGTAGATACGTTAGACTTTTCAAACCTCATATACTCATCATCACATTATATATGTATATATATAGGCATGTATACATATATTTATATTATTTAAACATTAAAAATATAAAAATAATATATTCCTGGCTCAAATGTACAAAACATTCCACTAATCATAGTTGGCCCATGGGCTGTAGTTTCTCAAACTTTATTCTAGAAAAAGAGGCAAAAGACTATCTTCCTAAAAAGAGCTCATCGGAATAAAATAAGCACCCACCTACTCTCTGGCTGCACCCATAATTTCATGGAACTGAGCAATATAAATTTACAAATTATTGAGAGTTCTAATCACTGGACATTTTGACATGTGAAAAAAACAACTCCGTCTTGGTGCACAAAGATTTTGTGTTTAGTCTCCTACACGATAAACTCACATTATGACCTAGAATAAATTCTTTACCACTGAGTTCTCTCTGACTCAAAATTATGACTTAAAATTATGCATTTTAAAAAAGACCTTTGCACTCAATGATCTCTAAAGACACTTCCAATCAAAGTTCACTAAGATTGCATAGATGGCCCTGGAGAACTGTAGAGGTCTATTTAAGGGAATGTTCCCAAATGACAGCCACTTATACAAAATTCAGCTGGGAAGCTGTCACCCTCCCTGAAGCTTTCCAGAAAAGCAAATTGTCCTTATTTTGCCTTGACGGCATTTCCCATGCAGAAGGTGACATCAGAGTGACTTGAGAAGAGGCAATGAATTCATGAGACTCATCCTAAGGAAAGGGATTTTTTTTTCCATCTGAGGAAAGTACAAGAAATGATGTTCCAGAAATCAAAGATTCTGACTCTAGAACTTAAGTTTATTCTATTTTAATCTTTGTGATCCACAAAGTGACTAAAAATAAACTCAATTAAGCCACCTTTATTTTATTTTATAAATCAGTGCATGCATGTTCATGTGTGTGCAGGTGCACGGGTGTGTGCATGTACAAGTCGGGCTCAGAAGACAACCTTGAGGGGGGTAGCCTCAGATGCTCTTCTTCCCAGCTCGGTTTTGAGAAAGGACCTCTTACTGGCCTGAAAATTTCCAAGTAAGCGAGACTGGCTGGCTAGTGAGCCCCAGGGATTGTCTCATCTCTCTCCCCAGAGCTGGAATTATAGGAGTTTGACTTTCAGCTAACTTTCCTTTCTTTTCTTTCTCTCTCTCTTTTTTTCTTTTCTTTTTTTTTTTTCCAGGGAGGGTCCTGCTCTTGCCCCAGCTGACTTGGAATTCATTATATAGCCTCAGACTGGCTTTGAACTCACAGTAATCCTCCTACTTTAGCCTCCCAAGTGTTGTGATTAAAGGTGTGTGCCACCACACCCAGCCCAAATTTGTTTATATACATATATTTATTTATTTGCAAGCAGAGAGATACAGATACACACACACACAGAGGGAGAGAGAGCAAGAATATATATGGGCATGCCAAGTTCTCCAGCCACTGCAAACAAACTCCAGATGCATGTACCTCTTTGTGTACCTGCTTTATGTAGGTACTGGGGAATTGAATCCAGATCACTGAGTCATCTCTTCAGTCCCCCCAGTTTTGTTTTTAATGTGGGTCTGGGGATCAAACTTGAGTCCTCAGGTAAGTGCTTTCTCACTGAGTTAACGCCCCCCTCCTTTATCATCTACCACTGTGTTTCCTCAGGGCAGTGAGAATTTGGGCGATGCCAACTCTGAGCTATATGTTCTATGCAGTACTTGCAGCTGGGTGCTTGGCAAGCAATACCAGTTTCAAGTTGAAAATAAAAAACCTTGTTTGCTTTCTGTTCCTCACTACCCTTAGAACAGCTCAATGGCAAATGCATGTGCTTTCACTGATCTGCCAGAAGTACATTTAGAACTCAACCCAAGTGCCTGGGACTCACATTAAGTAGGATTAATAAAATATCTTCCATCCTGTGTAGTCGGAAACACTTGCATCTGCTGAGATTTCCCCACCACTCAAGCTCCCTCCTGATAAATGAGCCCGATCCCACAGAAAGGAAACAGGTCATTTATCTGACATCACATTATTTACTGACATTAAAAATGATAATATCCATCAACAAGCAGCCAAGCCCCTGAGCAGGTCACACTGAGAACAAAGCTGCAACTGTCTTTTTTTGATATAGGTACAAGGACACGCTGACTGAGCTGCCATTTAGGTTCCAATAATGTCACTATTGTCACAGGAAGTGCACACTTCAATGATATGCACATGTATTTATTTGAGATCAGAGATCTGTATTTTGCTCTTTTCTGGACTCCTTATAAAACTAACACCTGGAATTATGGTAACAGGGCTCTGAACACAATGTGCTTGGCTCTGTGTGTGTGTGTGTGTGTGTGTGTGTGTGTGTGTGTGTGTGTGTGATTTCTGCTTTATATATCTTCCCCTTCTGTTCACTTATTTTTCAAAAGTGCAACATTACCTATAGCTCTCACAATCCAACAAGACTAGGATTGTTATCTCCATTCTCTATATAAAAACCTGAAGGTCAAAGAGACCTGTTTAAAAAATGCTCAAGTACACAGGGATAGTAAATGGTAGATTCAGGACTGGAAAGCATTGGCTCTTCTGGTTCTATGAAAATCATACCTTTTCTCTCTCTGCTTTCTCCCTTCCTTTATCCCCTCAAACAAATAAACATCTTAAACAAATAAAACATCTTTTTCCACACCACACAGTTTCCTGAAGGCAGCTTCTTTACCATGGTTTAATTCTATCCCAGCACAAACACCACAGCACCCAGTACTTCATTAGACCTAAGGCCATGAAAATGGGATGTGCAGGGTGGAAACTTCCATTTGATTCATTACCTCGAATACAAGAAATACCCCTTGGCATTGGCAGAATGACCTGTCAGCTGGAGCCTCAGGGGCAGAGAGCAGAGGTGGTGGAGTTAGTTGATCCTAAGTGTGCTTTTGTCCCCAGAGAAAGTTAGCTCTCTAAACCTTGAGCCAACTAAAACTCAAACATTAGCTAAAAACAGAGAATGCTTTGAGTATGATTTTTCTCCTGTTGTGTTTCCTGGGTAGAACCAGAACCAGCAATGGTTTTTCTTTCAGTTATATTTCTTAATCACTATTATCTTTCCCTACCCTCATTAACTCTTCATTCACCATCCCATTAAAAGTCAGGGCAAGATAGCTGAGATCCTGGCAAGAGATGAGCCACCATAGTCATATAGTGGAGACTCCATATGGAATCCCGCAGAGAATGACGGGATGAACAAGGGACCCACAGCCACAGCCATTCAATCAACACAGGATAAGGCAGGGGGACAGAAACCAACAATTTTCAACACAAAGCCCCCTAAGTGCACAACATTAAAGCAGCCTTAATACTCACCCACCACGACTCAG
>PVHP010033891.1:0-19387 GCA_004024765.1 Zapus hudsonius
TGGGTGCATCAAGGTCTCCAGCCACCACAAAGGAACTCCACATGAATACACTACTTTGTGCATCTGGCTTTACTTTTTTACTGGAGAATCAAACCTGGGTCCTTAGGCTTTGCAGACAAGTGATTTAACATCTGAGCCATCTCTACTGCCCTTGATGTCATATTATTATTATTATTATTATTATTATTATTATTATTATTAATGCATTTACCTATGACTATCAAAAGACAATGAAATAGAATTGTTATAAAATCTGTTTTGGAAGAAAGTCATCATCTAGGGCCTAATTAAATTTCTGTCTTAAGATTCCAGTGAATATTTTGTCACCCAAACTAGTAGAATTTAAGGCTTCATGAAACAGTTAGTCAATGTTATGCTAACATTTTACAGGTTTTAGGAAGCTAAGAGTACTTAAGTTTATAAATATGAATTTGTAAGCCATTTAATAGATCATTAAAACTTTCACATTCTACACATTCACACATTAAGTTGCTATCCCAAAAAATATATCAGAAACAAAAATAAAATACTGAAATATTGAAATGACCACATGCTTTATAACACACACACACTAATGATTCATCTTTAAATAACCAATTATTTGTAAGTTAATGTAACATGATAAAGCATTAAAAATATAAACATATAGAATATATGTGTGTGTGGTCACGTTTTTTATGAAAAAACATACAGAAACCAACAACATATAAGAGATCAAGACACATATGACACAAATACATAAATTCTAAGGCACCCCATAGTGTAAAGTTTAAATCCTCTCTCTTTTAGATGTAAGACTCGATAACACATAAAAGAGGGCTCTCATTCTTGTTTGGATAATCTTTTTTATTACACAGAGGGAAGAGAATACTGGGGAGATCCAAAATCCATCCATTTGATAAGAAAAGACAGATGACTGCTCACCAAACTTGACCACATTTACCCAGGTCCAGAAGAATCTTCTGAGAAAGCAGTGAGGATATTGCTCCTAAAATTAGCCCAACTATCGCCTCTAGGAAAATATCAATGAACATGGTGATGAACTGAAATGCACTGTAACAGGAATACATAATCTAGGAAAACTAAACATTTAAAATATACTGCTAACACTGCCACCAAGGCTCTAGAGCTTTTGTGAACAAGGGTTCGAGAAGATGTTTTTAAAGAGCTATAGGGTAGGTCGATATATCCTGAGGCAAGAAGCCCTCATGCCACCAGAGTTACAAAGGCCTTAATTACCCCACAGTGAACACCAAAATCCCAACTGGGGAGTGCCCTCAGGGAAATGGACACCAGTGGTAAAGGGATACAAGACTATAACCTTTGTAAATATATACATTTATATACGTTGAAAAAAGCATAATTTTTTAAAAAGATCAAAGGTGAAGCCTATTTGTAGATCTAAAACAGATAATTATCAGTTCATTTTTGTGAGCTAAATAGCAGAATTTGAGAAGTCACAGAATTGAAATCCTTTCGATAGAAATGTGTCTTATTAATATCTTATATTAAATTTGCCTTTTTTTTTTGCTTTGAAAGATATGGAAACTCTGACTTCCAAATGTCATCTAGCAATGGTGAAGGTGAAGTTATAAAGACAGATCAGGTTCATAAGGAGAAAGGCAATATACGTTCCTCTAAGTGAAGGACTTATAGAACATTACTCTGGAAGTCTCTTTGCCTGAGGCTATCAGCTTCACAAAGCAGGTAGGATAGGAACGTTGGGACAGGCTAGGAAAGATCAGAAGAGAACTGACCATTTCTTATGCTTTGGATACAGAATGTGCTGCTTTTAGGAGTAATTTTCTCACTAAGTCTTTAGTTGCTCTCTTGGGGAACAGACAGAGGATTGGGACATCTCAAGAACCAGTCCTTATGTGATGCCCCCTAGAAAAGCCATGTACCATTCCATGTAACACTGGAATGAGGGGATTCTTATTTTCCATGCAAGTGGCACTCATTAGACATTGTATGGATTTTTGGTCATAAAATAGATTAAATGAAGAAACAAAGATATACATTTAGGAGCCAAATATATAGTTGAGAAGCAGTGGTTATCAAGACTGACCCGCAAGGTTTTAGTTCAATCTTTTGCGAGACCCACAATGTCGGACTAAGACACAGCTCCACATTCTCACCTTCAGTAATCTGAGGAGTTCCCCTAAACTTTTAGAGACCTCAAAGCAGAGTTGAATATTTTATTAAAGAAATTTTAGTATGAGCATGAGCATGAGAGATAGGCAAAGGGTGAAAAAAAGGGTGAAAGCACACCTGAGAACATGGGTATGGACTCTTAGGACAAATGGGGGTTTTAATCTACTATGGAATTCCTCTGTTTTATCTTATAACAACTACTTTTCCTTGATATGAGATTTTGTTCTTGGAGAAAGCAGGAAGAGACATGCTAAGAGAAAGGAGAGAGGAGACAGAAAAATTAGGTTTTTTTTCACAATTTATCATTAGTTCTGATATTACCTCTCAATTTTTCTTAATCTTGCTTATTTTTAATATCTCATTTTAACTTACATATAGGTTGCAATTCTCTTATTGATTAGCTTGTAAATTATCAGTTTAATCATTCTTACATATTTTTAAAATTCTAGTGAAAGCATTCTGCACATTTATGATGTTTAGAAAAAAATTCTATTGCCTAGGACTTTAGGATTCCAAAAACTAAAAATAATATGAACTCTAATTTAGGATTACGTGTTCCCCATTACTAGAAATGTAAGCCCAATTTATTTTTGGTTATGATTTTTCCACATGTTTTAAATCAAATACTTACAAGTTGAACTAATACAATTTTCAAATCAGGTGGGATATCAAATAGCAGTGTCCTTTCCAAAACATTTACTTATTCTTTTGGAACCTGTCTTGTTTTGGGAACCTCTTAGGTATTCGTGATTAACACCTCAATGTGGGTTGTAATGATTTCTAGTACTGGGAGTTACAAGTCAGAGCCAGATGATTTAAGCTTAGGCTCCATCCCACCCTCTCCCAAGCACTTCTTACTAGACAAGCCCACTGTGTTTATTGAGGTTTGCATCTTTATATTGCTATCCAGGAGGATAGTTTCTATGGAATCAATTCATTTTGGATTTGGTTTTGTGGATATATCTCCCCCTGCCTTCCTGTTCCCATTTTCCCAAACCCTTCCATCCCTCTTATCTGTCCCTGGAGTTGCTTATGAAGTGACCCTGCCTCAGGAACACATATTTAGATTAACACAATTCCATGTTCCAAAATGTTAACAATTTTATGAAGATTTTACTGTTACAGAACAAAAGAAACTCTTAAATCAAGACTTTTTCAAAATACATTGGCTTACCATCAGGTAGGTGAGTTATAGTAAAGCAGGGAAATCTGTGTCATAGGTTTCAGATGCTATCTGATGACATTAATATCCCTTGGGTTGATGGAAGCTGATGGTCTGTTAGTAAACTCTGAAAAGGTTGTGCCTGATCAACTGATAGTCACCAGAATGTTAGGTCAGACACAGAGGTGAGCAATAAATAGCTATTAAGGGGCTAAAAGTAGCCCAAGGTAATTTGGCTCTGACCTTGTAACACTCTACCTTTGTGGGCCAAATGAGGTCTTTTAGTCCATTCAGCCTTGTTGGAGTAGGTATAGGAGATGTGGCACTTTACTGCTTAGGGGAAAGCTCAGTTTGCATCTTGTATATTTCTCAATCTCATCACTGGGTAATCAGGTTTCAAGGTTCACCATTGTTAGCGGGCCTATAACAGATTGTAGACATGTAGTCACCACTGTGGAGGGGGCTGGAAATAGATGCTGTAAAAGCTAATAGCTCACAATCTGTTGATCATAATAATGTCTCTGAGGAACTTGAAAATATATTGATTATTCTTATCTCAGTGGCTTTAGCTTTGAAGAGACAGGATTCTCATATTTAAATAATACTTTTTAATGATTATCTGTCCTATGGTGTCTTCTTCCCTCTTGCTTTCATAACGCCCACCAGCAATCTGCAGGCCTCATATGTAGTCAGTAATTTTTTAACAAAGTGGCTTCTAAGTCCTTTTAATGCACATATCAAGTAGATGCATACATAAAATGGAACTCAATAACAAATTTACCAAGATGATGATTGCTTGAGGCACTAAATTTAACAGTTCAATTAATAAAATGTAATGAACCCCAGCTTGGATCTGAACTAGTAAACGAGGTGAAAGCAGCTCTGAGCTGTTGTGAAAGTTATCAATAGTGCTTTCCTGAGAATCTTGAGCTATGCATTAACTGACTCTCAGCAATTATTTCTCCTAATTCATCCTAGCTTAAGAAAGAAGCCCCAGGGGGATGTTCTCACAGACATCAAGCAGAACAGAACTGCCCTTGACAGGAAGATCCTAGGTGGCAGAGAATAAATACTCCACATGGTCAAAGCACAATTTTTAAGGAAAACTTATTCTGTTTGTCTTATTACAATCAATAATGAATCAATAATGCAGTATTGCTTAACTTTATTTTCCCCTAATTTTGAAATGTTTCAAAATTTTAGAAATATTGAGTAGCTTGTTTACTATGGTACATTTTGAATTATTTCCATCTGTTTCTAGGAGAAATAAATATGATATGCATTTCTATAAGTTAGCAAAAACCAAAGAAAAATAATGTGAAACACATACAATTACATGCCCTCCTACTATCCCACAAATAGCATGCTCTAGGGGGAAAGCATAATTAAAACAATCCACAAACATAGGCCATTATTTATATTGAACATCCACAATACTAAAAATATATGCAGTATATATTTTTCACTGTCATTAGAAAACATCCTGTTCATATTGTTTCTGAAGAAATGTAAGAAAATTATACTTAAGTCATTAGCCTACATATACATATATGTATGTATATGTTTACATACTCACATTAGGAATGTACAATATGTATATCTGCATATAAACACATTAATTTAAATACCACTATTGGGATAAGAACTACAGACGCCAATATTTAAACAAAGCCCATTCATATTTCAAGGTTATTTTTCCTCCCAATACAATCTAGAAATTATGCTTGTAGCATAGTGATTCTTCTCATTCAGCATTGTGGTCTTTCATGGTTTGCTAGCGTGTTCTCTGGGCAGGCTTTGGAATCACAAGCTCCTGTTCTGGTGTTTCCTCCACTGTTTACAGAAGAGTCTTCAATGTTTCATTTTCCAGGAAAAAAATATGGCATGCAAGCTGAGCTTCAAAACTTTCCCTGCTTAGCCAGTTCAATCAGTTCATGGTACTATTATATTGAATCATACTACATCATCCTTAAATTGTTGTTTTCTATAAAAAATAAAAATGCCAAAATCGTAATATTTTGATGAATCAATTTTTAAATACTACATGTTTGTAGTTAGGCTATATATGATTAGTAGCTATATAACAATATCAACTGTATCTGAAGTCTTTAACCAAGTATTTATTATATACATATAAATGACAAGTATTGCTGTTAAATATAATTAGGATATAAATATACATGCTGAACTATACTTCATCTATGGGAAGGTTTAAATAATAATAGTTTGAATAAAATTTAACATTATAAGGGGCAATTAAAGAATGTGAATTTTGTTTGCATAATTAGCAAACTTTTTAAAAATCACTGAGAGTGCACTCACTCGCCTATGCCACTGTGTGAACATGTGGAGATCAGAGGACCACTTTGGAGTTTCAGACAAGTTTCCTTGTTTTTACAAAAGAAGGTCAAACTGTTGGACTTCAAGCTTCAAAATTCTCCTGACTTTGCCTCTGAGATTGCCATAAACATATTGGGAAATACAGATGTGTGTGCCTCATGGCATCTGGCGTTACGTGGGTGCTTGTTTGCCATAAACATATTGGGAATATAGATGTGTGTGCCTCATGGCATGTGTGTTACATGGGTGTTTGGTTGCCATAAACATAGTGGGAATACAGATGAGTGTGCCTCATGGCATTTGGTGTTTTATAGGTGCTTGGTACCCACAGTCTCATCCACTGGCTTGAGGAGCTATCACCTTTAATCACTGAACCATGTCCCGAAACACTAGAAATTTTAATGTCTTAAATTTAAAAGATAACTATAAATTTTATATCCATGCCTTATTTTCATTAATTGAATTTTTATACATTAAATTTCTTTTATATGCAAAACTAAATTTTTACAAAGATTTAAAAGTACTACCTAGATATCAACTAATGCTTTAAAATGCATTCTGCTTCTGTTTTGATGCTGCAAGTCAATACACTAATCAGTAAGGATATACTTTATAGTTTTGAACATTTATATCACTATTTTTAGAAATGAGAAAAATTGAGAACAAAAATCACATTTGTTTTTTCTTTTTTTGAGGTAGGGTCTCAATGTAGCCCAGGCTGACCTGGAATTCACCATGTTGTCTCAGGGTGGCCTCAAACTAATGGTGATCCTCCTACCTTTGCTTCCTGAGTGCTAGGACTAAAGGCATGTTCCACCATGCCCAGCATTCAAAAATCACATTTTTACTACAAAAAAGTGGAAATAACCATAATCACATCGGGAAGGTGGAAGGAAGTAAATATGCTAACAAAAAGTTTATTCTTTAACACAGTTATGTCCTACTCCTAAACAAACATCAAAACTGAAATTATACAGGTTAAATATGGAAAATTTCACTATCATAAATCATTGATAAATAATAACTAATTTCAATGCATGTAAATAGATAGATAGCCTACATAATTATAGACAATAAGCCATTATAATTCCCTCATCATTCACCCTCATATCTCCTCCCCTATTCAATTAGACTCTATTTTGTTTAATTGTCATCATCTTTTTCTTCTATTTTGGAGTTTGTATTGTAGGTGTTATCAGGCACTACGAAGTCATGAATATCAAGGCCATTTTGTGTCTGGGAGCTTTCATTGTAAGCAGTCCTACCCTTCCTTTGGCTCTTACACTCTTTCTGCCAACTCTTCCACAATAGACCCTGAGCCTCAGGAAGTGTGATAGAGACGTCCCAGTGCTGAACACTCCACTGTCATTTCTTCTCTGTACTATGGTGTCTTTTGAGTTATCCCAGTGGTCACTACTATCTGAAAAGAGAAGATTCTCTAGCCACAATTGAGAATAATATTATTGTATGCATACGGACATTTAAAAAGTGCTTATAAGGCAATTTGGTGGGCATAATATATGTATTTAGCCTGACAACAGCAGGCATTATTCCCCTCATGTCCTCCCTCAATAAAGGCTTTTAACTAGGTTTTCATTACCAGGCATGTATTCATTCTGTGGAGCAGGCCTCTAGTCCAATTATAGAGCAATTGCTTTTCCCCACAATACACACTGTGCCACTATTGCACAGTTGGCACATTTGGCTTATGGGCCAGTCAAGGCTTGCAAAAGTCCACTGCTGTTCACCACAGTAGATGACTTTTCTGGGTCCATGCAGCCATTGATTTTTTTTTCCAGCTTTCTGTTGGCTGGTTAACAGGGAGGAGGTTTCAGCTCAGCTCTAGTTTGATTTCTCAGTGACCTACAGTCGAAGCATATGAGAATGCAGTCTTACCATCTCATTCTGGTGAGCAATCAAGAGACTTGGCAATGGCCTGAAAGGTTTTAGGGACCTCAGGAACCTCCCTGATCAACAACTCCCTGCAAGGTATCCCATCCCTGGCACTAAAATTTTGCTAATAACTTCTTAAATTTCGTTTAACCATCCTTTCAACCCTCTTTTACTCTATCCCTTCCCCTGACCCCATTTAGGCCATTGCTCCCCTAGTAATTGGTTCATTTGAAGTACCTCATTTTTTTATCTAAGTATATTCTTCAATATGGCAATTACATATTGCCATATGCCAATTACAATTATATTTTAGAACTTTTTATACTTAATATATGGGTTTTTAAAAATAACTCTTTGGAATAATAGAGTAAAATAATAATAAAGGGTTTATGCTGAGTAATTTTATGACACATTTTAATATGGATTCATTGAGAAATTATATAATTAATGGTATCAGTATCAGCAATGAAGTTGTTTTACTATTTTGCATATAGAAAATGATACAAAGTTAAAGTACTTTAAAAGGTAAAGAATCACCAGAAAAATCAATCTTTGACATAACAGAAGAGAAAAATATAAAACTATTCCAGAAGCTTATGTAACTAAATAGAACATGTTTCATTGAACTTTATGAATTATTTTGGTGAAAATACAAAACAATTAGTTATATACCATGCTGCAAATAAAATACATTTAATCTCCCAAAAGAATAATTCGATGGTTTACATTTAATTTCATAAGAGTCCAGGAAAACTGAAAATGTATACACTTCCTACACATTTATCCAACCATAAAACTTAAACCTACATAGAAAATGTAGATTCATATACGTTGAAGTATTAAGACTAAATGATTGCACAGAGATACTTAATATTAGCATTGTTTTCATATGTGGTAACCACAACTTTTTTAGAAGCTAGCTCTATCTCCTATCTGAATAAAATGTCCCTTAAAGCACTGAAATCCTCTTCTTGACATAAGGATATTGGGTTGTACATTTTATGTGTCTATTTTGAAGAATATTACCAGAGACTGACAATATATTTCCCATTCAGTCTTAAATATGTATTCTGCCTATGCCTCCCCATCTAGTAAAAAAAAGAGTAATTAGACAATGATGGTTGGATAAGGCCACACAGGACTACTATCTTTCAACCAGCAGTCTCTTTCTGGTTGTATATGGCTATTCAGAGATTGAATTACAGTCAAAATGGAAACCACTTCATATCTTAAACCAAAATTTATGTATTTTCAGAAATTGTTGAATTTGTGAGCATAGAGCTATTTCAAGTCTAAGTAAAATAATCAAATATGTATTCTGGATGAATGTATCATACAAATGAGAATAACTTTAGAATAATAACAATTTAAATAAAATAAGTGACATCCATGATTAATAACATTAACTCTCATACAAGAAGTCAAAAAAATAAAAAATAAAGAAAAAACTACAAAATATATTTCCAAAACTGTGCTTAACTATTATAAACAAATGTAGAATCATTTTCAAAATTAACAAAAAATTGAAAGCATACTAAATTACTTTTTTTAATTACCTTATCATATGAGAATCAGGGATTCTCATTATATTCTTTGGTCACACCACTTCACCACATTCTACTATACCTTTTCTTTTTGCCAACTAGTATTTCTTCTATTTTTACAAATTTCCTCCTCCTCCATGATCCATATAAATGTGTTTATGATCAGGTCTTGCTTAGGTAATGACAGCCAATAGCTACTAGGAGATTGTGAGGTCATGACTCTGTGAGGTCATGACTGTGAGGTCTGCCTCTTACATTCTTTCTGACTCCAAATTACAAAATGTTCATGTATGAAAATTCTCAATTAAAAATAAATACAGGTAAGTGCTAAAATAATGACCATATCTTTTATCAGAAGCATTACATAGATTTTAAAAATATTTATATATTTGAGAGAGGGGGCACCCTAGGGCTTACTGCCATTGTACACACAAACTCCAAATGTATGAACCACTTTGTTCATGTGGCTCTATGTGAGCACTGGGGAATTGAACTCTGGCTGTCAGGCCTCACAAGCAAGATCCTCCAACCACTGAGTCATCTCTCCAGCCCTAAATTTTGTATCACTGGAAGATTTCCAACAAATTTCACTTAAGGCTAAGAATGAACCTAATTTACTGAGACTAAGTTCAGATAAAACAGTTATTTGTGGCAGAATTTTGTTTCTCATATAAATGTAGCAAAAAAAAGCAGATGGTAAATGATGTGGCAGCTGGTGAAAGGCAATAGGCCAATTCTGATGTTATCTTAGTGGTCCACTCTTCCAGGGTGTGTCTTCCATCTGGAGTTCAAAAGGACTGCTGAAAATTCAAACCACAACAGACAAATTTGGAGTAATAAAAGGGAAAAAAGTAGGTACAATAAAAGAATCCCACTCTTTAGTGACTGAGATCAATATATAATTCTTTCCATCCATGTCAATCCCAGTCCTTCTTCAAGCAGATAAGAATGTCTGTTGAATAGGCATTTCTAGGTTTCAGAAAGGTTAACATAATGTAATAGCATGGTTAAGCATTCAGAAAGGTTAACATAATGTAATAGCATGGTTAAGCACATTCGAAAAAACCAACATTTTATAACAAAGAAAGAGAGTTTCTTATCTGTATGTGAAAATTCTTAATGGGAAACCAACAAATCCAGTAAATATATTAGCAAAAATTAGAAAAAGATCAAGATGACTTCATTACCCATGACAAAGATATATATATATATATATATATATATATATATATATATATATATATATATATATATATATATATATATAAAGAGAGAGAGAATTATTTTTGCAATTTGCAATATAAAATAAAACTCCATCATTTGAAGCAAAATGGATGGAATGAAGACATTATATTAAGTGAGTTGGTCCCAGGAAGAAAAATACTGTATATTCTTATATATTTAGAAGGTGAAAATTTGTAAATAAGAAGTGGAGAGCAGAAGAGTGGTTACAGAGCTTGGAAAGGGTGCTGAGGGAAGAAGGATGGTGGCTTGTTGGTACAGTGGTAAAACTGGATATGAGGAATAGCTTTGGATGTTCTATATAGACATATGATAACTACTGTATAGAACAAACAGTGGAATATATCCAAAGAGATCATGGAGAGGATTTTGAGCATCACCATGCACAGTAAATGAAATGTCTGAAGTATCAGTCTACTTTATGTGATACAACCATTGTGTATTTTTATACTGTGAAATGACAAATTGAATGTCATTAAATGTGTAAAAATTGTGATAAAATTCTTAGTGTAAATTAAAAATAAGTATTTATTTTAAGGAAAGGTATTATTCAGCATGCTAATTAAAGGTCATAAAAACAGATATGAAATAATTACATGGAAATTTTTAGTCATTCATTTTAAGTATGAACCTATTTTACTTCACTAATATTAGTTATTATTTGGAAGCTATTTTTATTTGAAATTTCTTCAATCTTTTCTTATTGATGACACCAGAGAATTATATAGAAACTACTGACTAAGAGAATCCTACATAGATTTCCAACTAAACATTGTCAAAAATTTACCTGTCTAGTTTTAAATCATGGCTCATTATAATGATTTTAAAAAATGAAAAGGAGCCCTGAGAATGGTGAATATTGGCATGTAATTCTAGCTGAAGTGGAGGATAAGTAATGAGCATCAGAGTTTAAGGTCAGGCTGGGCAACAAAGTTAGATTGCTGTTTCAAACAAGAAAGAGATAAAAGGAACAAGGGCTAAAATCATAACTGTGGTGAAAATGCCTTTTCTCTTATAAACTCAGAATGAACTTGAAAGAAAAACACTTGTGGGCTAGAGAGATAGCTCAGCAGTTAAGTGTGCTAGGCATAACCATGGAGTATTGTGACCCCAGCATTGGGGAGCAGACACTAGATAATTTTAAAGCTCTGTCTGTGCCAGCATAATTGAAAAGAATCCAGCTCAAAATAAGACTAGGTAGAAAAACAGCAATGCCAGACACTGAGATCCTGACATTCTGTTCTGGTCACCATAGGTGAAATCATATAGAACGAACACACACACACACACACACAGAGAGAGAGAGAGAGAGAGAGAGAGAGAGAGAGAGAGAGAGAGAGAGAGAGAGAGAGAGAGAGAGAAATAACTTTCATTGCAGAAATTATATTTTACTTATATCATACAAGGAAAGTAAATTGAAAAACTATGCAAAGTATCAACAGAAACCCAAGCTTTTAAGAATGAACCCAACTCTGTTAATTAACAGGAAGTTTACACTTTAATAAAGATTATATAAAAATACTTGATTTATAAAGTGAAAAAAAAAACCTTTGTGGGGAGGGATAGGAAGGATTGAGTCATTTATACAATTAAAATGGTTAAATTTCTGATACTTTTCTGAGGTTTCAGTAGGCAATCAACCCTTCATAGGATAACTAAAACCACTTTTTCTCAACTTAATGCACACAACTGAAAAGAAGAGAATGTTTCCTGACTTCTTATCCAAAGCCAGCATTACTCTACTACCCAAAACAGAGATGCAAAAAGAAAAGAAAATTATGGGCCTATAACCCTAGTGAGCATAGAAAAAAATCTCAATATAATTCTTACAAACGGATTCTAAGTACACATAAAATACATCAGCCCCCTCATTCAAGTATGTTTAATCGTAGGGATGCAGGGATAGTATCAACATATAAAAATTGATAAATGTAATTTATCACACTAATCACTTAAAGACAGGTATAAACTGATAATTTCAATAGTATAAAATAGGCCTTCAATAAAATGCAAGATATAGGCTTGGGAAAGACTTCCTGAATAAGTTGTCAGTAGCCCAGGGAATTAGACCAACACTCAACCATTGGAAATTCATGAAACTGAAAACAGAAACAAACGTTCAAGAGTGAATAGACAATCAACAGAATTGGATACAATCTTTATGAGTTATACATCTAAGAGAGGTTAATTATATAGAATAAACAAATGACTAAAAAAAACTATGCAATAGAAAAGCAAGCAACCCACTCGAAAACAGGACAGGGAACTGAATAGAGAGTTCTCAAAGCAAGACATATAAATGGCCAATAAATACCTAATATATTTACCTTTAAGTACAAGGGAAATGTGAATTAAAACAATTAGATATTCTGTTTCACTTCATTCAGGATGGCTATCATCAAAACCTCAAATGCTGGCAAGTGTGTGGATAAAATGGAACCACCATCCACTGCTGGTGGGAATGCAAAATTGTAAAGCCATTGTAGATATCAGCATTGAGGATCCTCAAAAATTTGAAAATAGACCTACCATTTGATCTAGCTATACCATTCTTAGACATAGACTCTATAGATTTTATTTACTAGAGAGACAGTCATGCTTGTTGCTGCTGTCTTCATAATAGCTAGGGATTGTAAACAGGCCAGATGTCCAATAATGGGATCCACTATCCCGTATGCACCAGCTACCAGTAGAAACTGCCAATCCACCCAACAAGGACCAGGATGCAAGTATCCAGGAAAGATCAGGACGCTTTTTGGACAAAGAATTGGCCAGGCTTTCAAGGGTCTCATCCAAAACCACTAAGAGAATGCACACACAAAGTATATCCTGTCAAGACTCAAGTGAAGGCATTCAAAACCTGCAGATATGCTGTCACCCCACCCCCATCTGGATTAAACCTGAACAGTTCAAAGGATATCTGCTAATTGTTCACTCTTGAGAAAAAAAAATAACTATCTTTAGATGGGCAAACCCCAATATAAATTGAACAGCACAAGACAGCAAACCAAGGGATTACCACAAAGAATGTCTATTCCCAAAATAGAAGCCTTCAATGAAAATATAGAAGACACTGTCGACACAGAATCCAGGAGCTTGTTAAAAGCTTGTTAAACAAATTAATGAGGCCATGAACAAATGTATGGATGAAATGGAAGAGAAGCAAAAAGAATTTAATAGACACATGAATAAAATGGTGGAGAACTAACAATAAAAACTTATCAATGGATACCTTGACAATATTGAAGAGAATCAAAAAGATCTTA
Organism: Zapus hudsonius; assembly: GCA_004024765.1. Taxonomy (NCBI): domain Eukaryota; kingdom Metazoa; phylum Chordata; class Mammalia; order Rodentia; family Dipodidae; genus Zapus; species Zapus hudsonius. The sequence continues at coordinate 13,602 of PVHP010033891.1, forward strand.
ACAGACAGAGCAAAGAAATTAAGAGGAATCAGCAAATAAATCAACTCAGCCATCAGTGAAATAAGCTCAATGGAACATGATTAATTATGGGAAAGAAATACAAGAGAGAACAAGAAAGTTAAAAATAGAAAATAGAAGACAACAAAGAGATGGAGATATTGAAGAAAACAATGGAAACAAAAATATTTCTTTTATAATATTCCCTAGAAATCCTCAGCAATGGAATGAATCATGGGGAAGACTGAATATCAAAACTCAAAGACAAGACAGAAGAAATAGATGAACAGGAAGAAATACAGTCATGGAAAATATCTTCAACAAAATTATTGAAGAACATTTTCCTAATCACACAAGAGAGACCCATCTATAAACAAGAGGAGTATATAGCACGAGGCAAGACCAAAGAAAAAACTCTCCATGATATATTAAACTTAAAACTCTAAACATAAAAACAGAGAGAGAACTAAAAGCAGCAAGATAGAATCATGTCATTCCATGCAAAGTTAAGTCTATCAAAGTTACCCCTGATTTTTCTATGGAAATTAATAGCCATAAGGGCTTCCAATGGAATACTCAAAAGTTGAAAGGACCATCACAGTAACACCAAGCTTCTGTACACATCAAAAAAATTTCTCATAATAGATGATGAAATAAAAGCTTTCTATGATAAAAAAGTTTTTCTATGATAAAAGCCAGCTCTATCAATATATGGTCAGGAATCCAACCCTACAGGGATACTGCAGGGAATACTATATGCAGGTGAGAAAAACAACCAAAACTAGAAGAGACATGAAAATATACAAAGCTCAAGAAAATATAAAAATCCACAGTCTTCAATATGACAGGGATTAATTAAAATATCAAAGTTATAATGCTAAACATCAATGGACTCAACTTCCCAATAAAAGACAAAGGTTAAAAAACAGGTTGGATGAGAAAAATTAATCAATCCACCTGCTATCTATAAGACACTCACTTCACCAGTAAGGATTGGCACCACATCAGGGTGGGAGAATGGGAAATGATTTTCTAAGTAAATGGAAATAAGAAACAAGCAGTTGTGGCTATACTAAGATCTGACAAAATAGACTTCAAACCAAAAGCAATCAAAAAAGTTAAAGAAGGTGGTTCTTATTCATTAATGGAACAATGCAACAAAAAGTCACAATCATAAACATGTAAGCATAGGAGTACAATATTTTATTAAACAAAATCTACTACACAATGAACCAGAAATTAAACTCAATACCATCATAGTAGGGGAGGGAGATACCCACTATCATCAATAGGCAGATAATCCAAGCGTAAAGTTAAGAGATAAATAATGGAGCCATGCAACACCTTAGATCAATTAGACTTACCAGATAACTATAGAACATTTACCCTAACTCCAAAGACTACACATTCGTCTTAGCAGTTCATGGAACCTCTAAAATAGATCATACACTAGGGAATAAACCTTGCCTGCACGAACTCACAAAAATTAATATAGCTCCCTATATTACATCTGGCCAAAATAAGAAAAAAAAGTTAGAAATCAACCATAAATGAAACAACATAAAATCCACCAACTCCTGGAGACTGAATAACTCATTTTTAACCATCAATGAATTGAATAACAAACCAAAAAGGAAATCTACAAATTTCTACAACTGAATGAAAATGAAAACACAACATCCCAGAAGATATGACATAAAATGAAGGCAATCCTAAAAGGGATGTTGTGGTGGTTTGGTACAGGTGTCCCCCATAAAATTAGATGTTTTGGATGCTTGATCCACAGCTGATGGCAACTTTGGAATTTTTGGGTTGCAGTGAAAACTAAATAGAAAAGCCAGACCTAAGAGATGGCTTCCAAGGAGAGCTGTTGACATTAGATGAAGTTTTTCTTGGACTTTGAGTAGCTTGGGTGGGTGCGTGGAATCGGAACTCCACAGACCTGACACTCATTAGAATAATTGGACTTGGAGACTTGTCTCTGGTTAGAGTTATCAAACTTGGACTCATAGAGTTTGTTTGCCCTCTTTGTTTAAATATTATATTTGTTCAATATTTCTTTGTTATGCTCAATGCAACCTTTTGCAGTGTAAAAGAATATTCTGTGCCATTAAGGATTTTTTAGTATTACGGCTCAGTCAATAAAAAAACATGGATTATGGGGTGTTTGCATATCACTGGGATTGGTAAAAAATTGGATTTTAGATGTTGGACTAAATGCATTGCATTTTACATCATGTATTATTGTTTATGGGAAAGCGGTGGAATGTGATGGTTTGATTCATGTGTCCTCCATAAACTTATGTGTTCTGAATACTTGATCCCAAGCTGATGGTAATTTTTGAATTGGAAACTTGTTGGAGATGTGTTTCAGGAGTGGGATTATGGGAGTTACAGCCAGCTTCCCCATGCCAGTGTTTGGCAAATCTTCCTGCTGCTGTATACCACTTGCTATGATAGAGGTGATATCCATTGCTCAGGCCATCATTGCCCCTGCCATTATGGATGAAGATTGAGTCTGTAAACCAAAATAAGATCTTTCCTCCACATACTGCTCTTGGTTGGTGTGATGGTTAAATTTTGATGACAATTTGACCTTCCAAGTAATCTTGGGTGGGTCTCTGAGGATGTTTACAGGAAGGCAGCCTCTCAGTAGGGGGCAGGATGTAAAGAAGCTCAAAGAAGCTAGAAGTAAACATCCTTTCCTGTGTGGGCAGTGCAGGATGGAAATTCCAGATTCTCAGGAAGCCATTATGTCTGGGAAAGGGTTGTAAGATCCCACCCTAAGGCTAAATAAAGGAGAAGAAATTCTCTCTTTGGCCCCCTCCTGCCTGTTTGCTGTTCTGTGTGTATGGTGTTGGTGGTGGGTTTCTTTCTCTCTGCTTGGATCTGTGAAATGGGCCAGCCTCTTTTGCTGTTACTGAACTTCCCCTCAATCTGTCATATCAATAAATACTTTCCTCCCCAAAACTGTACCTGTTTTGAAAATTCATTCCAGTGGTGTGTGGCTGACTACAACAGTTGGGTTCTTTCTGCCAGTGATAATAAGAGCTTGACCACAAGAGATGTTTATAGCACTGAATGCCTACATATAAAATACAGTGAAATTTTCAGGCAATAATTTGACCATTCACCTGAAGGCATTGGAACAACAACAATCTAATCACGAGTTCCAGGTGGAAAAAAATATTGGAACAGACATTAATGAATTAGATAGTAAGAACACAATTTTAAAACTTGACATAAAAGAGCTGGTTCTTCAAAAAAGAAGATTGATAAAGCCCTGACCACAATTATCAAAAGAAAACAAAAGACTCAAATTAACAAGATTAGAAATGAAAAAGGAGATGCAACAATTGACAACATTGAATATGTAAGAATTATTTGTACATATTTCCAAAACCTGTTCTCCACAAAATTGGAACACCTGTAAGAAATGGACAAATTCTTAGGTACATACCACCTACTAAAACTAAACATAGAACACATATATTACCTAAAGAAACCTATAACATTTAATGGACTGAACAAAAGTGACTAAAATCCACCCAACAACACCAAAAAATTTCAGGCCAGTTGGATTCGTTGTCAAATTTTACCTTACCTTTATTGAAGAACTAAATCTACTTTTTCTCATCTTATTTCACAAAATTGAAAAATAAGTAGAAACCTGCCAGACATTTTTTATAAAGCTAACATTACTCTAATACCAAAATCAGACAGAGACACAACAAGCAAACAAAAAATATAGATCAGTATCCCTGGCTAAATTAGACACAAAGATTCTTAATGAAATTCTCCCAAAATGAATCCAAGAACATAACAAAAACACTATTAACCTCAGTCAAGTAAGTTTCATTCCCGGAATGCAGGGATGGTTCAGAATATGGAAATCAAAACACAAAATATACCATATAAATAAATGTAAGCAAAATAACCACATGATCATTTAAATATATGCAGACAAACAAACAAAACAAAACATCACTTTATAATTAAAACACTGTAAAGACTAGAGATGAAATGATCATATGTCAACAAAATAAAGACTATATATAATTGCACCTAATGCAAAAATCATACCAAATGATTAAAAACTGGGAGAGTTGCCATTAAGATCTTAAGATCTGGAAGAAGACAGACTGCCTACTCTCACCATTGCCTTTCAACATAGTGGTAGGGTACAAGATCAACACACAAATATTAGCACCCTTCCTGTATGCCACAGATAAACATATGGATAAAGAGATTAGAGACACTGTCCTGTTTTCACTAGTCACAGATTATTAAATATCTTGAAATATCACTAATAAAATAAGTGACAGTCCTATACAATATTGACATAAAAACACTAAGCAAAGAAATTGAAGATGACACAAGAAGATGGAAAGAAAGAAATTCAGGAGTTCATAAGAAGATGAAAGATCTCCCATGATCATGGAATAAAAGAATTGTTATTGTGAAAATGGTTATTCAACCAGAAGCAAGATATAGATTCAACACAATTCCAATAAAAATGTCAGCAACATTCTTTGCAGAGTTAGAAAAAAAATTGTCTCAAAATTCATATGGAACTACAGAAGGCCTTAGATGTCCAAAACTATCCTCGTAAAAGAAATACTTTTGGAGATATCACCATACCTGATTTCAAGATATAGTACAAAGCCATAGTAATAAGAAATAACAGCATGATACTGGCACAAAACACATATAGATCAATGGAAATAGAATAGAAAATCTAAGTCTAAGTTCAAGCAACTACAACTACCTCAACTTTAACAAAGAGGCCAATTGCACACACTGGAAATAAGACAGTATTTTCAACAAATGTTGTTGGAAAATTACATAGCCTCATGTAGAAGACTGAATCTATGTCCACACTCCTCACGTTGCACAAAATCCAACTCCAAATATATTAAGGACCCAAGTTTAAGTACTGAAACTCTATAATGACTGGAAGAAAAAAATAGGGAGAACGCTCCAAGATATGGGTGAAGACTTTTGGAGTTAAGACACCAGTAGCCTAGGAAATTAGAGAAACACTCAAGCAGTGAGATCTCGTGAAAATAGAAAGGAAACTATCAACAGACAACCCAATTGCAACCCAACAGCAATTATAGTCACTTATTTTTAAAGCCTGATGGCAAAGTTTTGAATCCCTAGTACCCATGTAAATCCAGACTCACAAAGTGGAACATGTGTACGTTGGTCTAGCCCTGACGATCCTCTTTCTGTTTATCTCTCAAATAAATTGATAAAATTATATTTTTAAATGTGTAAGAGTCTTTTCTGAGATTCAAGTAAATTTTAACTGTGAGTTCCTTCAAACTCCAAACATAAGATATCACAGAAAAAGCAAGCATTCCTATTCCCAAAGAAGGGAATGGGACAGAAACAAGACCAAAATACAGCAGGGCAAAGTCCAAGTTGTTTATATCCATGTCTGCTATGTGAGATTCTTGATAAAAGTACCCAGATTCTGAAAGCCTTTGGTAATTCTCCTCCTGTTCTGCTGCCTATAGCCTCTTTTGTGGTGAAATATTCTATGAATGCCTACATTTTGCATCTTTCATTTTTATTTATTTATTACTATTTTTTAATAATTTTTTTTTATTGTCCATAATGAGTTACAACATTTAGTGGGCAAACAATGAGTTGTTATCCCCAATTCCCTACTGCCCTCCCCTCCCCCCTCAACTGGATAACCTCCTCCATGGGTCATCTGGATCAGTCCTTGTAACAGGGGACCATGGATAGACTAGTAATCAGCCAGGTTCTCCTGTCCGTAC
>PVHP010033892.1:0-19424 GCA_004024765.1 Zapus hudsonius
AAAAAAAAAAAAAAAAAAAAAAAAAAAAAAAAAAAAAAGAAGTAACGAAACCTAGGGAAGGATGAAGAATAAAGCGAAAGTTAACAGAAAAGAACAGAACTGGAGGGTGAATTTAAAGGGCAGTTATCTGAAGGGAAAAACAAAACAGCAACAGTCACGCAAAGCTCATCAGGGAAATTGTCAAAAGTATAAGACTTTTCACTAAGAATGAGGCGACAGATCTAAAGATGGGACAGTCACTTTCAAACCACCGTAGAATAATATAAACAATCTTCTGCTAATAAACGAGAAATTCAGTCAAATGAGTATTGAGTCATGAATAATCTTGGGAAATCATAGCACATTTGAAAAAACGTCCCAATAAATACATCGACAAATTTGTCAAATAACTAATCCCTGACAAGGCACCAGGTGCAAAGAGTGTTTTATTTTAAGGGTACAGGAAAATTGCTCAAATTTTAAAATATATATATATATCAATCCTTAGTTGTGTAGACTTTTTCTAAGCAATGAAAAACACGAAAAGATAGATGATTTCCCCAGATGTTTTGATGAAAATAGCAAAAATCTGTCAGAGATAGAAAACTAAAAAAGGGAAGTCGCAGGCAAATTTCACTAAGGAGTGTAGACTTGAAGATTCTAAATATAACATGCATCTTAACCCCAAACATAAAAGAATAATGCCAGAGAGACCAGGGTGTAGCTCAGAGGTAGAGCGCTCAGCTGTGTGAGGTCCCAGGATCGATCTAACATTGCCAGAAAGAAGCAAGCTTCAAGGTCACACATTGGTTCAGACTTAAAAATTCTTTTAAAATATTTATTGATTTATTATTTATAACAAAAATGTAGGGAGAGAGAGAGAGGAAGAAAATGAATGGGCATGTCAGGGACTCCTGAAGCTACAAATGAACTCCAGAATTATGGGTCACTTTGTGCACCTGGCTTTCCCTGGGTACTGGGGAATCGAACCTGGGTTGTCAGGCTTTACAAGCAAGCAGCACGAAGCCATCTCTCCAGCCCTCAGGTGATTTTTTAATAATGAGCAGATTTGTTCATTTTTTAACATATATTTTACACAGATTGAATTTAAATCCAGGGTGGTGGACTACACCTATAATCGCAACTCTTGGCAAGATGAGGCAGGAGCATTGCAAGTTTGAGATCCACCTGGGTAATTTAGCAAGTTCCAGACAACCTGGGTTATGCAGCATGACCCTCACAAGGGGCATGCTCTTTAACCCAGAAATGCCAGTTTCAGGACATGTTCCTGTCCCCAGCAGCCAGGCCCTTGGGTAGTCTCCTCTCAGATGGACTCCATTCTTGAACATGTCATGTGTGTTGACCTATGGGAGCAGCAAAGACCTGACACAAGCTCATACCTCAGGGCTGGCCTTCTGTGGATGCTCTAGCAACTCTGGAGTAGAAAGAAGCCTGGTGTGATGGAACGAGGCCCCACAGACATCCCTTGCTGACTGCAGATGCATAAATCAGCATAACACACCATATCCAACACAGTCGGAAAGAACTGTCTGACCTGAAATACAGACCCACATAGCCGAATAACAGCAGCTGTTTGGCATCCCTACACAAGGGACACTAATGCATGAAGTAATCCTTAGGATTGCTCAGAAACAGACATCAATCACATAAATACAAACACGTTCTTTATAAAGAGCTGCTTGGGTAAATTGTGGTATATGCATTTAGTGAAAATTTATGCAGCTATTAAAAATCCTGAAAAATATTTGATATGGAAAAAAATTAAGTTTGAAATATTATTGGTATATTGGTATACAAACGAAGGCTATGAAGTAATATGATACGAGACTCACCCTCACAAGTACTGGGCTTATGGTGTACTCCATCGCACATGGAAAAGAAGGCCATAAAATCATATGTAATAAGAAGAAAGAAAAGTTGGGTGTGATGGCACACACCTTTAATCCCATTACTCAGGAAGCAGAGGTAGGAGGATCGCTGTGAGTTCAAGGCCACCCTGAGACTACATAGTGAATTTCAGGTCAGCCTGGGCTAGAGCGAGACCCTACCTCAAAAAACAAAAAAGGAGGAGGAGGAGAAAGAGAAGAGTTGTGGATACAGATCCACAGAAGAGCACTTGTGTAGCACGTGGGAAGCCCTGAGTTCTCCCCAGCACCACAAAGGGAGAGAGGTAAGGAAGAAGGAAAAGGAAGAGGGAAGGAGAGAAGGAAGGAGGGAGGAAGAGCAGGGAAGAGGGACATTAACACGTATTGGAAAATATTAAAATGACACAAAAACATTAAAAGTGTCAGGTGCCATTTTTCCTCTCCTCCCTCCCCAATCTTTATCATAGTTTCTGCCTTGATCACAAGCCAGAGCTTCCAGTCATCAAGCTGTTCAGGAAGCTGAGCCTAGAACACTCTGGACCACTGAGGGCCTTCACTCCAAGTCCACCCTCCAGACTGAACCATAAAAGGATCCTGACTGATCCTTCCTGTTTCCCACTTCCAAGCTGGTTCCTCCACGTGGTATCATAGAGACAAGAGCTGAGACAGGGAATTGGCTGAGGCTGGAGCACATGGCTGAGACGTCAAGCTTGCTATGTCTCTCTGAACACCCTGCCTTCCTCAGCCAAATGGATGCAAACATCCCAAAGACTGTGCTAAGCTCCCATAAGAACCGGTGTTTTTGCCTTTTGTTCAACACTGTCAGTAGGCATTTAATAAATACATCTTATAAGAATTAATTGGGGGGGGAGGCTGGAGAAATGGCTCAGCAGTTAAAGTGCTTGCCTGCAAAAAGCCTAACCATCTGGGTAGGAAGGCAGATGCACAAAAGTGGCTCATGCATCTGGAGTTTGTTTGAAGTGGCAAGAAACCCTGGCACGTCCATGTTCTCTCTCTCTCTCTCTCTCTCTCTCTCTCTCTCTCTCTCTCTCTCTCTTCTCTCTCTGTCTCTCTCTCCTATATTTTGTATAAATAGCAGATACATGGAAAAGCAAGTGCTTTAAGTTAAAAAATCACATTACAGAGACAATGCATATTTGAATGCCTCTGATTAATATGAAGTAGAAATAATGTTGTCTTGGAAATAACATGCTCAATCCCTGGAGATAAAAGCTCTGGGGCTTTGCAAAGCAAGGTTTGAGAAGCACTGAAGTAAGAATTAAAGCTCATGACCTTAAAACGATTTAATCCACCACGTCAGCTGACACAGCATCCTGAAGCAATGGAGCTTTTTAAACCAACCGTGTTGTCAGTCTTTAAAGTCCAGGACACGGGGCACAGAAGGGCAAAGGGGTGTCATTTCACAACACTCTTATTGAGATGAATAAAGGAGAACACTGAAAGCTTTCCCAACACATCTGTCTACCACCAATTAAAACAAGTGTTAAGGCCTTCACCAAAGGTCTCCTCTCAAGGGCTACCAGTAACAGGTACATCCTTATCACTGAGACCAGGGGAATCATGCCACTTATTAACAAGCATTGGTTTCAGCAAATGTCACAGGGCGATGTGGGAGCCAGTCCTCTCCCAATTTACACACAACACACACTCCAGAGCTGTTGGTGATGCAGCTCTGGGAGGGCGTGGGTAGGGGCCTAAGGGTTTTCACACATTACACTGGGAAGGCTTCTGACTGCGTGACAAGGTAGTTGTGGGCTGTATGCCAAGCTAAACACTGACAAATTCCCTTCTGGTCTGAGCCTGCAAGCTTTCTCTTCTCTCTTCACTGACAGCTCCTTCCATGGTCAATGTGATGGTGTCTTCTTCCATTTATAACCAGCAACATGGCCCTTAAAAACTGGGCAGTGCCTATACTGATCTCACTCTCCGATGGAGATTCTGTTTGTATCTTTCAGAATGCAGTGAGGGAGCTGTGGCTCATCCAGCCCTACCAAGGAACCTCAGGCCGATAGCGGACAACCTGGCAAGAGATGAACCACCACAGTCATACGGTGGAGGATCCATATGGAACCCCACAGAGAATGATGGGATGAACAAGTGACCCATAGCCACAGCCAATCAGTCAACACAGGATAAGCCAGTGAGACAAACACCAATGATTTTCAACACAACCTAAAGCAGAAGTACGGAGACCCCTAAGCTATCAACAATAAAGCAGCCTTGATACTCACCCACCACGACTCAGGGAACTGAGCAGAAGAGGGGGTGGAAAGATTGTGAGAGCCTTGGTGGAGGAGAATATCCAGAGACATGGCCCCCCTCAGTAACAACACACTAGGGCCGGCAGAACCAGGCTGACTCCTAGGCTATCCATGGTCCCTGCCTGATCCAAGGACTGATCCAGACAGCCCACAGAGGAGGATAGCCAACCAATTGGGGATGGGGAAGAGGGGCATTGGGGAACTGGGGATAACAACTCATTGATTGCCCATTAAATAATGTAACTCATTGTGGACAATTTAAAAAAAAACTGGGCAGTGGTTATAGAGCTGAAATGACCACAACTGATTTAATTCTTTTAAATAAAAACTCATGCCTTGGGACTGCAAAGCCTAACAACCTGGGTTCGATTCCCCAGTACCCACTTAAAGCCACAAAGTGGCACATGCGTCTGGAGTTCATTTGCAGTGACTGGAGGCCCTGATGTACCCATTCATATTCATTCATATTTTCTCTCTCTCTCTCCCCCTCTCTCTGCTTGCAAATAAATAAAAATAATTTTTTAAAAACCTCACACCTTTCCTTCTTTTTTGAACTAGGGACTGTGAAAACCATGATAGCTAGGCATAGTGGCTACACCTGTAACCCCAGTACTTGGGAGACTGAAACAGGAAGATCATGAGTTCAAGGCCAGCCTGAGCTACATGGCGAAACCCTATCTTAATAATAATTTAAGAAGAAGAAGAACAACAACAACAACAATAACACCTTACAAACCGTGAGTCAGACAAACTCAGCATAGGAAACTGGATAAAGGACTTTGGGGAATGCCCAAGAGAGTCCCTATTCCTTGCTTATAGATTTTGTTATTTTTTAAAGTAACATTTATGAACACACGGTCAATAGGAAAAGAACTAAATAGCACAGTACTCTTACAATACTATGAAGCAGGCTCCATGATTAGGTTCAATGTCAGTCTTATAGATGAGACAAGAAAAGGTTGACAAACTTAACAAAGATTAAATACTTGGTGAGTGCAGAGTTGGGATTCCAATCAAGTTTAACTCCAAAGTCTATATTCTTAATGATCACACCAGGTCGAATGTGGTGGATGGATGGATGAATAAATCAATGGGCAGGTAGGTGGGTGGATGGATGGATGGATGACAGATGGACGGTCAGCCATGCTGAGTAGTTGTAATGGCTTTGGTTAGGAAAACAAAAGCTTGCCTCGTGCTGTGGTAGAAGGGACCTCCCGCACCTGCAGGTCTCCCCCCCCATCCTGGCTTCTAGCTTGGTCACCACTTACATTTTCAACAGTTCCCACTGTGGAAAAGCTGTCAAAGGTTCTAAGCACAAAGCCAGGGTCTTCATCAGACGCGCCATGGGCTTTCTAGTAAGACCATCTAATAACCTCCCAGAAGTCCCCTCTGGGTGGGTGGAGAAGAATGAACTTGGGAGAGACAAAGACAGCCAAATGCAGGGATGGCCCAGACAGGCTGCGGTGGAGAAGCAGCAGGCGTGACTGGGGTGTGGAGGAAGGACGACCAGGCAGTGGTTATGGTCAAGCCCATGGTGCCTGAGTCAGAGGCAGCGGGTTTTGAGGATTTCCTCTTCCTTGGCACCAGCACACACTTGAGTGGAAATGGTTACCAGGCTCTATCTGACAGTAACGGCAGGCAGCACAGATGATAACCCTGAGTGCTCTGCCCCAGCACAGCCTGGCCCTGCTACGGCTCACAGCACCCCGTCATCCCCAGAGGACAACTTCTCTTCCAACTCATGGTGACACTCCAAGAGAGTTCGTGAAGCTTCCTTCAGCAGAGCCAGGCTGCCCCACCCGAGTGCTGCAACAACTCCACAACCTCAAGTCACTGAGACCCAATACCGGTCCCAGAGGACATCCCGCCTCCCCTAGCTAGGCCTGGCCGGCTGTGCCAGGTTGGAGAAAGGAAGCCAGATATCCTACATGGAAAAGGAGAGACGAGAGGAAAGCAGGTCAGATGCTTGTAATTAACTGTGGGATCCAGGTATGGTCAAAAAAGAGCTGGACCTGGGACACATACAAATAGATAATTTTTTAAAATGCAGATGTGGCTCAATGAACCTTATTACACAGAACCTTATTACAGAGGAAAACCCCAGGTGCTCTTGCATTATGGAGACATGAACCACATCTCAACAAAAAGTAAGTGAACATTTCAGCATAGAGAGGGAGAGAAGGAGAGACTGAGGCAGAGGACAGAATCCCACAAACACCAGTCTCAGGGCCTGGTAATGAATGGCACCGTGGGTTATGGAGATGTGTTCCAGAGTCAGTTTCAGAAAGGAACTAAGTTGGAAGGATGTCCAGGGTTCCACCAACCAACCCCAGGATGAAGAAAGAGCTTCCGTTCCTCAAGTTCAAGCTGTCAGGGAGGGGGCTGAGTCAGGATGCAGCTAGGAGTGTGGGAAGGAAAGGCATGTGACAGGCACAGAAAATCTCTATGGGGTGGGCGCGATCCTCAGAGAAGGGGAGGGATGGGGATGAGGATGAGGCACAAAAGGAGGTGAGTGGTGACAATGATGGTGAACAGCTACAGAGCCACACACTCTGTTCAAACCTTTACATGCCATATTCCAACCCGAGGTAAGAGGTAAGGTGAGGTTCAAAGCCATGTCCAAAGTCAGACTGGCTAGTACTCCAAAGCTAGTAGTGCCCGCAGCTGTCACCCAATACGCCGATGGCAGTGGAAGGCAGAGACAGAATACTGATGCTCCTGATGTGGCATTTGCAGTGCAAACGACAGAGACCCTCTCTCTCAAACAAGGTGGACACTCTGAGGTTGCCCTCTGACCTCCACATGTGTGCTGTTGTGCACACGTGTGTGCACACGCGCACACGCACACACACACACACACACAAGTAGGCTCTGGTCCAGCCACATATCACTGGGAACTCAGCAGAACCAGTCTAATGCAAACAAGCAGCAAAAATGGTGGTGAATGGGCTGGAGAGATGGCACGATGGTTAAAGGTGCTTGCTTGCAAAGTCTGCCAGCCTGGGTTCGATTCCCTAGTACCCACATAAAGCCAGATGCACAAAGTGGCACAGGTATCTGTATCTGGAGTTCATTTGCAGCTGCAGGAGGCCCTGGCACACTCATTCTGGGTCTTTCTCTCCAAGAATCGATCTTTTGTAAACGGTGGAGTAGAACACTTCTTATATACAGCCTGGACTCAAATCCCACCTCTGTGACCGTAAGCCAATCTCCCAACCTCCTAGATCCTGTTTCCACAGCAGCAAGGTGAACAGGAGCACTGAAAAAGAAAATGGATGTTAATTTGATTAGCACAGTTCTAGCATGTAGCAATCAACCAAGGAAGGTTGCATCATTAACGTCGTGAGGGGCGTGCTCCTCAGATATGCTGGTGCCCAGCCCAGAATAACAACAAAAACCACGAAGACCAGACATGACTATACAGTCAGCCTACTGCTGGCTGACAGCAATATTTTAAAAAACGATTTTCCCCATCACCACCACTTCCGGGCATGTGTAATGTACATCTCTCGGCACACAGTAGCTTTCATTTCTCAGTTACAGGTACATCCAGTGTGGATGCAGTTTCATGAAGAAAGAGTGGGTGGCCTGGGAACTGAGAGCCAGAAGGGCCACAGAAGGGGACAAAAAAATTACATCTTGGGATTCCCCAACTGAGAGACGAGAAGCACAAGATCAATCAGGTCAGTGATGATGGTGATTTCACTCCTCAGCAAATAAGAAGAGTCTCCTCTGAAGTTCCAGCACTTGGGAAGCTGAGGCAGGAAGAGAGAGAATTTGAAGCCAAGCTGGGCTACACAGCAAACCTCCCTTGGAGAATGCAAAAAGAAAGAAAATAGAAAAGGAAAGAAAAGTCAAGTTAAAAAAAAAAAGACAAGACTAAAGGTAGGGAAGGCTACCATCATTGGGCGACTGCCTGGTACGTAGCAGGACGTAACAAACAACAGGAAGAATTATTTATTATTATTACTATCTCCTATCATTGCGCATGGATCATCTCACGTACATTTCACAATAACCCCTGAAAAGAGGCGTTATCATTAGCTTGAGTTTGCAGATGAAGAGACTGAAGTCCAGAGAAACTGAATGACCTTCCCAAGATCAACCGTCTTGTAGAGCTGAGATTCTAGTCCAGGTTTGTCCAATCTCAAAGACCCTATGTCTAGTAATTACGCCATGGCATCCATTTGATTATCTGCATTTGCTAAACGAATCAGTGAATGACAGGATGGCTAGACCGACTCCAAAGAGCAGGAGACCCCCAGGTATAGTGACCACAGAGGAAGTCTAGAAGGGACAGAGGGGAGCATCTCTCAGTGTTCTCTTCGCTGTTTTCCAGGTAGGGTCTCACTCTGGCCCAGGCTGACCTGGAGGTTGATCTTGAACTTACAATGATCCTCCCAAGTGCTGGGACTAAAGGTGTGCACCACCATACCTGGCTACAGTGTTTTTTTGTTTTGTTTTGTTTTTTGTTAATGAAGCATTGATGTTCACATAGAATAGTGAAAAAGAAGGGTAAAGGAGAGGAATTTAAAGTCGATCTGCTCTGGAAACAAAAATGTAAATATATGAAAATGCTAATTTAGTGTTCACCTGTCTATGATGTGGGAGAATCTATGAATTGCCCATGAAATTTGCTAACACAGAGATGATGTTAGCAGCTGAGGAAGATGCAGTGTGCTGAGCGCAGCATGGGATGACTCAAGTTAGGGTCCAGATTCTAATTCCATAACCTTTGTCAGTAACTCAGACCCTGGCGACTCCTGTCCTCCTCTGTGACAGTGCCATCAATATGGCAGCCACTAGCCAGATGGGGCTACTGAGTGTATAAAATGTGATTGAACTCAGATTTCCTGTCAATGCAAACTACGCATCAAATGTGGAAGGCACGGTGTGGGAAAACAATAATAATTTTATAATGATTGCACACTGACTAGGTGTCATGGTTTGATCCAAGTGTCCCCCATAAACAAATGAATGTGCTCTGAGTGATCAATCCTCAGCTGATGGCAGTTTAGGTTTTATAACCTCGCTGGAGCTGTGTTGTTGGGGGCGGGCTTATGGGGGTTATAAGCCAGCTAGCTTCCCCTTGCCAGTGTTTGGCACACCTTCCTGCCTCTGTTTCCAGTGCTGTGGCAGAGGTGATGTCCACCCCTCTGCTCATGCCATCATCTTCCCTGCCAGGATGGAGTTTCCCCTGGAGTCCGTTTGCCTAATAAACCCATTTCTCCACAAGCCGCTTTTGCTTGGGTTCTTTCTGCACAGCAACTAGAAAGCTGACTACAACACTAGATATTTGATATCTATTGAGTTAAAACATTAAAATTAATTTCATTTGTTTCTTTTAACTTTTTAAGATGTGATTTAGAAATTCTTAAATTATGGGCTGGAGAGATGTCTCTGCAGTTAAAGGCACATGCTTTTGAAGTCTGTAATCCTGGATTCAATTCCCCAGTAACCATGTAAAATCAGATATACAAATTGGTGCATGTGTCTGGAATTGATTTGCAATGACAGGAGGTTATGGCTGTCTCAATCTCTCTCTCTCTCTCTCTCTCTCTCTCTCTCTCTCTCAAACAAATAATTTAAAGGAGAATTTTTTTCATTATAAATGTTGCTTACATGTCCCACTGACATTTTTTTGGTGTCTAGTGCACTGATAAACAAAATATTATGATGGGTCATCCAAAGATGATATGTACAAGGTAAACAAGGCACCCTGGTGTTCCTTAATTTCCCTCCCCTGATTTACAGCACACCCATTAGTAAAGTTCTTTCAACTCCCAAGCCTTCCTGGCCTCTCCATCTATAGACAAAAACGACAGGGGCTGGAGAAATGGCTCAGCTGTTAAGCCACTTGCCTGCAAAGCAGAAGGACCCGAGTTTGATACCCCAGGACCCATGTAAAACCAGACGCACAAGGTGGCGCATGCATCTGGAGTTTGTTTGCAGTGGCTAGAGGCCCTGGCATGCCCATTCTCTCTGTCTGCCTCTTTCTCTCTCCCTCACTCTCTCTCAAATAGATAAATGAAAATATTTTTTAAAAAGCATCACCTCTCACCTGGGTGTCTGTGGTCGCCCCTTACCTTCCCATGTCCACCCCAGATACCCCACAGTCCACTCTCCACTCAGTAGTCAACAGAAAATATTCTCAGAGCCGAACCTCCCCAGCTGGACCTCTCCAAGGGCTTCTGACAAAATCATTTGGCCCCAGTGGGCCTCCATACTTTGCAATCCCACACTCACCAGACCCTGACCACACTGATTCTTTCATGCTGGTTCCTTTCTCAGAATGCTTACATCGCTTATCTCAAAGCCCAGAAGGATATATTCCAAAATTTACATCAGATCACACGGTACACTGTAAACGAAATGTTTCCACCTGCACTCACCTTCCTTCACATGACCCTGTTGCTGAAGTCTGATTCAGTGTCTTCGAGACATGTCACAAACTGGACTCTTCCATGCTGTCTGTCGTCTTGCAGGAACATTGGCCCAAGCCACCCTACCCGCACAGCCAAGCTTGGTGACAAGTACATGACCCATACTCGACAAATAGCAATTTAATGAATGAATGTGTTCACTGCAAATATGAAGAAGGTAGAGGCCAAATCTCCAGGAAAAAAATGAATTCTCCCTAATTCATAGACGTGAAAGTGGGGTCTCACAACACAGCACTCTCAAAGCCACGTTCACAGCTTCATAGCCAAGAAGCAGGTGCCACCAGGTGTCATCAACAGATGAAGAGATGAGAAAATGTGGTCTGCATCATGAGCACTACCCAGTCTTACAAGGGACTCCACTCTTGGCACATGTACACTCAGCAGAGATGAATCTCATAGACATTATGTTAAGTAAAATCAAGCCATCACAAACGGACGGATACCATAGCTCCACTTCCATGAGCCATCGAACCCAGTAGACACGTAACACGAAAGGTAGAAGGGTGCTTACCAGTGAATGGACAGATGGGGAAACTGGGAACTACTTCCATTGGACAGTTCATCAGTTTTACAAATTTGTTGGACAACAGTGTAAGCAGACTTCAAACTACCGTGCTGTCCTCTTGAAAGTGGTTAAGATAATAAAGCTCATGCCATGTGTTTTGTAATAGTTTTTCATTTAATATTCTTAAAATGTTTAAGCCAAGTCTCCACCTACACTAAAGCACAGCATGGAAAACTAGAGCTAGACCAGCAAATGGAGAAGAAAAACATCTGAAGCCTAGATACACATGACCATCACAGAATAACCAGGAAGAGAGGCAAACATCTCCATGGAAACTTCTAGAAATCTTCTGAGGATATAATTAGGGATGCAGACAAGGAATCAGTGCGTTAGTCAGTTTTGTGTTACTATAACAAAACACTTGAGATAATTAACTGATACGGATAAGAAAATTTATGTTGGGTTGCAGTTTTGGAAGTTCTAATTGTGAATGTGGTTCTGGGCCTGAGGTAAGTCTGCATACTATGGTAGAAGTTCATAAAGCAAAAAAACCACTTCTCTCATGGCCAAGGTGAACAGAAAGAGAGGACATAGCCAAGCCCCATGGTTCCCTTCAAGGCACCCTCCCAACAACCTAAAGACCTCCGCTCACTAGGCCCTATCTCTCAAAGCTTCCACAGCCTTCAAGCAGTACCAGCCTGGAGACCATGCCTTTGGCACACAAGCCTTTCAAGGGCATCTAAGGTCAAACTACAGCAATGAGAATGCTAACAGAGAGAAGTAGAGAACACCCTGGATGCCCACACACAAGGGAACTCCTCAGTCAAGGCTGATTGAGCCAGGCATTGGTAAGAGAAGGAAGACAGGTGGACTGAGAAACAAGTAGTGTCAGATGTCACCGTGACCCCACTTGTGTATGAAAGAGACAGAGAAGAGAAGAAGGGTCGTCAGCAAAAGCATCAACAGTTCCATGTGGAGAGGTGATAGGCACGTTTTGCATTTTGTAATGTTCTATGAAAAACATGGTTTGCTTCTACACCTAAAAGAAAATTATTTTAAAAGAGAAAATACAGTAGAAAAAAAGTGTGTTAATAAGGAAACTCTAGGGGATCCCAAAGAAAATTCTAGTACCCTACTTCTTTGACTCAAAGTAAAAAATTATAGCTCAGAAAGAACCCCCAGTAAGGAACAGAAAATACCAAACTTCAGTTATGTAACTCAGAAAGACCTGCAGAGGCTGCCAGCCACCCACGGAGACCCAAACAGACCTTTCAGAACTCAAACCAGGGCAGAGGAAAGACATGAAAACTGTAACAGGACCCATCCAGAGATTTGAGACAGAGCCTGCAGAATCGCAGAGATAAAAAGCCTTCAGAGAAGGAAACAGGAAACAGTGCTCACGACTCTCTCTGATAGCAGTGCAGGCCTGTGACAGGGGAATGGAGCTGTTCTCAAGGCTCCCTCCCCAGCCCTCCTGCTAGGGAGACCCTATAATCAAGCTAATACTAAGAGGAAGGAGCCTTCGATTTAGCTGTCAGCTGTGTGAGCATGCGAGGTGAGTCAGGCAGCGCCTTCAGGAGAGTGGAAGAGACCCAGAAGCCTGTGAGCTGACCTAGCTTCCTTCCACAGTGATGCCTGTAGATGCTGAGGTGGGAGGCACGTGGCCGGGTACTGTGTTGTTCCCAGAGAGTCTCCTCGGGTCCAGGGACACATGACAAATGTCTCGGGTGCCAGGCACTATTCGAAATGGCCCCCAGGGCTTATGTTCCAAGACTCTCAGTGGACATATGAAACTATGAATGTACCTAACCTACACACAAGCACTGAGATACTGAGTCGGCCAATCTGATGATCAAGACAGCTAAGTCTCTTGCAGTCAGGAAGCATATACAGCATGTAGAACATGTGCAGCATATAGAGCATGGACAGCAGTTACAGTGTATACAGCATGGATAGCATGTATACAGTATGTATAGCATTACAGCATGTGCAGCATATACAGTGTGTACAGCATATACAGTATGTGCAACATGTACAGTGTGTACAGCATGTACAGTGTATACAGCATAGACAGAGTATACAGCATGGACAGCATGTGTAGTGTATACAGTATGTACAGCATTACAGCATGTGCAGCATATACAGTGTATACAGTGTGTACAGCATGTACAATGTGTATAGCATATACAGTGTGTACAGTGTGTATAGCATGTCCAGTGTGTCCAGTGTATACAGCATATGCAGAGTATACAGCATGGACAGCATGTGCAATGTATACAACATGTACAGTGTATGCACTATGTACAGCATTACAGTATTGCAGTGCATACAGCATTGCATCATATACAGCATGTACAGTGTGAACAGTTTGTACAGCATGTTCAGCATGTATAGTGTATGCAGCATGTACAGCATATAGAGTGTATAAAACATGTACCATGTATACAGTGTGTGCAGTGTATACAACATGTACAGTGTGTACACCATGTATAGCATGTATAGCATATACAGTGTGCATAACATGTATAGCATGTACAGCATGTACAATGTGTACAGCATTACAGCATGTACTGTGTGACAGCATATACAGTGTATACAGCATGTACAGTGAGTACAGCATGTATAGCGTATACAGCATGTACAGTGTATACAGGGTGAACAGCATTATAGCGTGTATAGTGTATACAGCATGTGCAGCATTACAGCGTGTACAGCGTGTACAGCATGGGTATGCAAGAGAAAGGGAAAGCTCATTCAGAAGGAAGATGAAGAAGGAAAGCATGAAGTTTCATCATGCTACTCAGAACAACACACAATTTAACAGTCATGAATTATTTCTAAAACTTTCCATTTAATATTTCCAGACCACAGCTAGCTAAAACCACAGAAAGAGAAACCATGTAGGACCTAATCTTCATATTCATTCAGTTGATGGGCATTTTTATTAAACCCATTTTACAAATGAAAAACTGAGGCACATAAGATTGTTACACAAGGTCACAGATAATGAACGAGAGCACCAAGACTCAAAGTCAAGATGCCTATGGTCGGGACCACTACTCTGCTCCCTTGGGAGTCTAAAAGAAGACCCACAGGGGTGTTTCCCAGATCACTATGACATCTGTTTGCAGGGCATTCATGTCAGAAAGCTGCAGAGGAACCCTCAGAGTTGAGCACCACCGCCCCTGATTACAAGGCAGATAAGAACTAGTCCCTCACCCCAGGCCCTCTAGTCCTTCAGCCCATGGCCCTCAGTACATCCTTGTCTACTTCATAAGTGCCCACAACACATGGGAAGCAGCTCTCATCAGGGACGACTCTGTGCCCAACCACCCCACTCTCCTGCTCTTAAGGGCACAGACTCTCCAGCCAGCACAGAGAGGTCACACTGCCTTGCACTACCTGGCTACCCGACCCTCAGAAAACCAGTGGTCTTTTCTCTGCACCTCCACCTCTTCTTGCCTATAAAAAATAGGCATGATACAGTCAACCCTCATTACTCCCAGGTTCCCGGTCTACAAATTCACCCATTTGCTAAAATTTATTGTAGCCTGGAAATCAATATGTGTTTTGTTCTCGTGGTCATTTGCAGGCCTGGGCGGAGGAGGAAATGATTACAAGCACCCGGTACACCTGTTCCCAGCCCAGGTCCAATACAGCCATGTTCCCCCTTGTTTCGGTCCTCCGACCTAAGATAGACCAAGAGACCATGCCCCACCCATGTGCCAGGTAAGCTTCATTCAGACATGCGGCACACAGCTGTTGGCTGTGAGTTCAGTGTTCATAGTAACATCTATTACATCCAGTGTCTCTAAACAGAAATACACACAGTGCACAGTTACGGATTCCTAACCAGAGACTTTCAAGAGCCTTGCTTTGCCATTCCCCTGGGGCGAAGGTTCATAACTTCCCAACTCAGTGTTGGCAGGGACTACAGAACAGAACTCCTGCTCATAATGAGAGCTGACTGTAGCTCATGCTATTGTGGGTGTTAAATGAGCCGATATCACCGAGGCACTTAGATGCTGCTTTGACATCTACTAAGGCTGTGTAGGTACCTGTCATTACCATTTCTACGGATTCTTAGTGTGAAGGCTAAAATGATACCAGCAAGAACAAGGGCTCACACAGAACAACCGCAGAGATTAGGTAGGTTCCCAAGGTCACGGTGAATAACTGAGCGAGGCCAACTGAGTGAACCAACTCACATTGATGGTGTGCTGGGACACTGGCTGCCACGAACTTCCCAGGCTAAGGAAGACCTCAGGGAACATCAAGACCCTCCCCTGGCTTCCCTCCTTGCTTGTCCTTGGAGAGCATCACACTGATCTTAGAAGGGCCAGCAACTCAGCAGTGGTCATGTGACTCAAGGTAAGCCAATCAGAAGCTCCCTTCCTGAACTGTGCATTTTAATGTTCTTTCCTGTGCCCTGTGTCTTGGAGGAAGGGACCCTCGGTCTCTGTTTCCCGACCCCTCAGAACCTCTTTGCTTCCACCCCTTTCTCATGCCTGAGGCCTCCTCTTTTTCTCAACATCTATCATTTCTTCCATATATTTCTAATAAAATGATCCTTGATTAAATGAATCAGAGCTAATTTATGTTTATTGCAGGCACAGGATATTAACCACCAGCGATTTCCAAGGATAATGTTTTTCCTTTCACCCTTTCACTTTTAAGCATCAGGAAAAAAAAAAAAAGGAAACTGTAACACTAACCACTTTTCTCACCAGAACACTCTGCTTTCCGTGATATCTTCAGGGGAGAGAAGAGGAAATACATCCATGAGCTCTTAACTTAGTTCACTTATTCTGCATCAGATGAATACAAACTCCCAATAAAACCAATGACAGGGAGGAAAGATTTATTTTGGCACACACTTTCGAAGGGATTTTAGTTTGGCACTGTGGGGAAGCTTGGCAGGGTTCACAACAGTGGGAACTTGTAGCCAGGGCTCCTCCTGTGTCCCCACCTTGGCAGACAGGGGCCAGAACCAGAAGTAGATACAGTATGTCAATACCCCCCCCTCATTCAGTGACCCTCTTCCACCAGCTAGAGCCCAAGTTCTAAAGGTTCCACCCTTCCCAAAAGAGCACCACCAATTGGGACCGAGTGTTTGGGCATTCCTCTTTTAAACTATAGCACCAAAATTCCAAGAGGTCTCCTCACAAATGAGATCACAAAACCACCCCATCAGGTCGAAGAAGTATCTTGAAGAAAAAGAGAAAACACTAGAAGGTACACGAATGTCATCCAGCTGTTCAGAAAGAGCAAGACAGGGTGGGCTGTGGACAAAGAGCCAGCATGGGGAGAGGGAGGCACAGTCCACTGGCCCTGGATCCTTTCTGTCTGTGCTGTGTTTTGTTGGGGGACAGTTGCTAATCTGTAGAACGGGAAGTGTGATATGGACTGTCTCTGGACTTTAAACCTCCCTCTGTGTTCCCCTGGATAGTCTTTTGGGAATGATGAGAAATGGGTTGTCTCCTCATTTGATAGAATAGTAACAAGTTACACCTCTAGCCAACTGTGGTAGTGCACGCCTGTGACCCCAACCTTCAGGAGTTCTGAGGCAGGATTGGGAGTTCCAGGCCATCCTGAGCTATATATCAAGACCCTGTCTCATTAAAAAAAAAAAAAAGAAAGAAAGAAAAGAAGGTCTCACAATGGGATGGCCCTGATTGATATAGTTTGCCTTTATAGTACTTGCAAGTAAAACAGTGTGAAATGACCTGTTTCACACCCAACTCCCCCAACAGATTCACAAGTGCAGGCAGGACAGCGCATCTCTTGGTCACCATTATACCTCTCGCATCTAGCCTTCTTCCCGACACGTAGAAGGGGATTCTAAAAACTATGGCATGCATGAATGAACCAGGCAATCATTGAATTTGTATCAGCCTGGTAAAAGACTTCTGTAAGAATTGCAAACATAAATGCCTGTAGGGCTGACCATGTAAACTGAGGTAACTAGGACCAGAGAACCCCACATCTGTTCAAGGGCGAGCTACTGTTCTACTCTGACCCTGGTGCCATGAGAAATGCAGAATCAGGGGTGTCAGAGAGCGATTTTAGGAGAGAGAATGGGTGCACCAGGCCTCTAGCCACTGCAAATGAACTTCAGATGTGCATCTGGCTTTACTTGGGTACTGGGGAATTGAACCCCGGGTTCCTACGCATTGCAGGCTAGTGTCTTAACCACTGAGCCATCTCTCCAGATCCCTGGTACTTTTTTATTACAAGAACTTTGGGAGAAAAAAAAATAGCCAAGTGTGGTGGCACACAGCTTTAGTCCCAGCACTCGGGAGGCAGAGGTAGGAGGATCGTCATGAGTTCGAGATCACCCTGGTATTACATAGTGAATACCAGGTCAGCCTGGGCTAGAGCAAGACCCTACCTAAAAAAAAAAAAATACAGATTGGACTTAACCCAAGTGAGTTTAAGGTTTAGGAACTCCAGAACACTTCTTAAATTAAGACATTTTCAGATTATTTGTGAATCATTTAAGGATTTCATTAGGCAAAAAGCTGAGTGAGTCAGCAGTTAAAGAGGCCTGCCAAAAAAAACCAGTTAATGATTTCAGATGAATTGAAGAATATTATCTACATCAGTGATGACAAATTACTGGTCCACATTTGACTTGGCCAGGAAGTTGGGTTTTTAGTTTTTAAAAATAAATAAATTGCCCACATTCTGATATTAGGAAATTTCCCATAAATATCCTGGTTTCCCATCTCTCCTGGAAAAAAAAACGAGAGGGAGGGAGGGAGGGAGGGCATTGGCAGTACTGGGGCCATATTGCCACACTGGCAACAGCTGGCTTGACTCGAGAGGGGGCATCCTGTGCAGAAGCTCCCTGGACTCTCCACAGCCCCCAGCACTGCCCTGTGCTCGCTAACCAAGCCTGGCTGTCAGTTGCTCTGCTGGTTCCCTGTGGTGCACATAAAAGAAAGCCAAGAAAACCCTATGGAAAGAGGGTTCAATAAATTATGTATTTCTCTGTAGATGTGGAGAGCATTTTTAAGCTCTATATACAGAGATTTTAGCTGCTTGACTCCCCATAGGAATATAAACTTGGATTCCTAATCTAGAACATGGGATGCAATGGGCATTTTTTTTTTTTGTTTTTGTTTTTCGAGGTAGGGTCTCGCTCTAGTCCAGGCTGACCTGGAATTCACTATGGAGTCTCAGGGTGGCCTTGAACTCTGTGCAATCCTCCTACCTCTGCCTCCGAGTGCTGGGATTAAAGGTGTGCACCACCACGCCCGGCTAGCGATGGGCTATCTTTAGTCTGTGATAGTTAGAATCCGGCTGAAGCATTCCTGGGGTTTCAGAACCATCGTTTACAAAGATGTATTGTTACTTTTCTCCTTGCTTTGACCTGACAGAAAACAGTTTGAGAGAGGAGGGGTTTGCTTTGGCTCATAGTTTAAGAGGACACAGTCCTCTTAAATGAGCAAGCAGAAGCGTGTTCACATCTGGGCAGGTCAGGAAGCAGAGACAGGGCAGGAAGCGGGGTACACAAACCACAAGACCCACCCCTGAGACCCACTTTCTCCAGTGAGGCCCCACTTCCCAAAGATTCCACAACCTTCCAGAATAGCACCACCAGCTGAAGCCATAACTATGGACAAGTAGTGAAATGAAGAATAAGTGAAAAGGAACTTTTCGTCTATGCAATGGGATTCTATGTGGCCATTTCTTGAAAATGTTTATGTATTCTAGTACGGAAGCTAAACATTGTCGATGAACTCAGAAAGGTGTAGGACTGAATGTTTAGCTAACACGACTTTGGTAAACACACGAGGCTATGGGTGTAGGTGTGTATTTATTACAAGATAGAAGAGCAGTTTTCCCTTCCAACTTTGAAATTCAAGGGTTCTGTAAGTTTCCACGTTCATGGCAGCCAAATATAAGATCAGAAAACAGCCAAGTGATTTACAGAAAGCAAGAATCAGAGTAATTAGAGGTAAATGAGGTGGGAAGTATCTAAAAACTAATATTGGTGAGACTGAGTGGGAGCGCCTGTTGCAAAGCCTTGAAAAGCAGGAGAGAGAGCCAGGCACCTGACACATGCCTGTGATCCCAGCGCAAGGATGTGAGGTCAGGTTCAGCCTAGGAGACACAGGGATAAATGGGGGCGGGGCAGGGGCAGGGGAGGGGGGAGGTTGCAGTCTGGTGAAAGCAGCATATGGAAGGAAAGGGTTTATTTCAGCTTCCAACCTCAAGGGGACATTTGATCATAGCAAAGAAAACCTGGCTGGGAATCACACCTTGCCACATCGGCTGGAAGGAAGCTTTGAGAGTGATGCAGCTAGTGAACACCCAGTAGGGC